>JAMZAV010006053.1:0-38436 GCA_024449915.1 Sweltsa coloradensis | reverse complement strand
TTTGATACTTACCTACTATCTCGATATACACAAATTATAAGTTCCAGTTATATTAAGTTGTGTACTAGTTAGGTGGATGAAATGTGCTATCAACTTTAATCTGGAATTTAAATCCTGGTTACTATGGAATATTTCTGAATTTAACGTTCATTTTAAAAACAATTACAAGTTAGCTAATCTAAAAAATAAATTAATTTGGTGGAATCGGCTCTTTGGGACACATCCCAATTCTGTTACGTCAGACTGTCACCTAAATTGCAGAGTTCAGAGCCAGACACTCTCATCTCTACTGCCGCCTTCTTGCGATGTCTTCTTCATTGTTGACCATTGACGAATAAGTTTAACTAAGATAGTCGACTACGTCAAAACTAGCTTTGTGCTGGATATCGCCTAACCTGTAAAGAAATAATGACAAGGATAACATATTATCTGCTGTATATGGATGATCTAAAAATGTATGGAAAATCAAAGGAAGAGCTCAAAATTTTGATTGACATTGTAAAACAATTCAGTGAAGTAGTAGTAGTAGAAATCTTTATTTAGCATTTTGCTATTTTTACATACACATACACAAGCATTATACAATTTACTTTTACATATTCATTAAATTCAGTCCTCAATGGACCAGACTGTGCGTCTGGTATTTACATTTTAATCATTCAAAGCATTTTCATTTATCACATTAACTTGGTTTAGATATTCATATGGAATTTGGATTAGATAAAATGTGATTCAATGCATATGAAAAGTGGAAAATTGCAAGAAACCGACAATTACCAAATTGATGTTGATCAAGAAATTCCGAATTTAAATAATAGCAAAGAAAGATACAACTACCTTGGAATCGGGCAAAACATTATTCTTAACCACAAGCCTAAACTCAAAAAATATATTTCATTCAGGCTAACTAACTTAGTTATGGATTAAGAAATTAACAGAAAAATTATTGGGTCCATCATGACCCTCCGAAAAAATGGCAAACATTGCATTTTTCGAGCTAGGTCCCATCAGCAAAAATCTCCCATAAGAAATAATTTGTGGACGATCTTTATGCCTCGTGACCTTGGAGGATTTTGATCCAAAAAAATATTGGCCATTATTGACGTGCTCGACAGCCTTTTCTCTAAATCCTCTATATTCTGTTTTGTAATTTGGGCAAATGGTTCGGTCAAAATATGCTGATTACCAAGAAGGGGTGTGATTTTGGAAAGACACGATGTTATGAAGGGCCAGTTTAGATTGGCATGATGCAAAAAAGATGCCGGTTAAAGCCGATTTAAGAAATTGCCAAAAACGCCAATTTTTGAAAATTTCATCATTAAAAATAGAAAAATTTGCTTAAAATCACAGTTACAAGATGTAGTAATTTTTTAAACGGTCATTTTAGTGTAGGAATATATGCTAATGATTATGTGGTAAAAAATATTTTTTTTGAAGAAGAAAATACAGTGGCGTGGCGAACATACCAAATCGGAGCCCAGGCACCGATACCAAAGGGGTGGGTGGTTCAGCAGGGACCCACCCATCAATTACTTTTTAATGAAACATAATATTTTATATACTTATATGACTATTTTAATTGTTATAATCACACCTACTGAATTGTATGGCTATAGCTCTTATCTTACCTTAGAGTGTTACTGGACTGTTGTAAAAGTTTGTCATGAATCATGATTTTTTAGTAAGAGTGCAGACAACATGCATGATGGATATTCATCCAGTAGTTCTCAACTCAACTAATAACAGGTAGCAATTCAACAATTCTGCTAAATGAATAGACACGTTCGTTATACTATAACTTATTTAATTTGATTGAATGGATTGATTTGAGGAATTTATAAATTAAATACAACTGGGGGCATGGAGGAAGTCTAGAACATTTTCGAGTTTTCTGTTTTAATTTTTAAATACCGTCTTATGATATGAAGCAGGATTATCGACGTCTTGAATGAAATAAGAAGAACATTGTTGGACCTATTTGAATTGAAGTATTTCCAGTACAATTTCTAGATAAAAATGCATTGATTTCAATGAAATCGAGACAGTAAGTTTGCCCGTAAAAGAACAAAATCGTATCTTTTCTCTTCAAATATTGCAAACAAAGTGTTTCTTCAAAACTCACAGATTTGTACCAAATAACCTTAAACAATCATTTTCCAGGGGGCAAGCCCACGGAGCCCCTAGTTTTCATTATTATGCGTTTCAGTAGTTTTCCTAAATCCCAAATAATGGCTCTGCCAATAAACGGAGAAAACGAACAAAATAACCAAATTTATTTCCAAAATGCACAGATTATCTAACGATTTAGGACATACAATTTCTTTTCAAATGGGAAGGCCCCCGGATTCCTCTTGTAGGTACTAAATTCTTCAATGATTACTTTCCTAATGTGTATTTTTTTCCAAATTCTGGGGCTATGCCGCTACGAGGAGGCGAAGAGGAATAACACACCGTTGGCTTTATGAGTTCAACAATTAAAACATAAGCGCAATCTGTTCAGCGATTCGGCTGATTTTTATAGTTCACACTAGCACACACACGCACAGAGTCACAGAATAAGCGCCGTTTATCTTGAATAGTAACCCTCATTCGCTTTGCTTACTCGTCTAATAAAATCACATTAATTGCCGGTAAAAAGCACCAAATCCATTCTAGGATCACCAAAATAAAAAATATTCCCTGCGGGGCTAATCTGGGGTTGACAAAAAAGAATAACAAACCGTTGGCTTTATGAGTTCAAAAAAAAAAATCAGCGATTTCATTAAAATTTCATTACATAAAAATGAGGCTATCAACATCTATAAAATCATATTAATTGCTGGTAAAACACACCAAATCCATTCTAGGATGACCAAAATTGAAAAATTCCCTGCGGGGCTAAACTGTGGAAGACTAAAAAATGATAAATTTATGAGTTCAACAGAAAAAAAATCAGCCATTTCATTAAAAATTTCATTACATAAAAATGAGGCTATCAACATCTATAAAATCATATTAATTGCTGGTAAAACACACCAAATCCATTCTAGGATGACCAAAATTGAAAAAATTCCCTGCGGGGCTAAACTGTGGAAGACTAAAAAATGATAAATTTATGAGTTCAACAGAAAAAAAATCAGCCATTTCATTAAAATTTCATTACATAAAAATGAGGCTATCAACATCTATAAAATCATATTAATTGCTGGTAAAACACACCAAATCCATTCTAGGATGACCAAAATTGAAAAAATTCCCTGCGGGGCTAAACTGTGGAAGACTAAAAAATGATAAATTTATGAGTTCAACAGAAAAAAAATCAGCCATTTCATTAAAATTTCATTACATAAAAATGAGGCTATCAACATCTATAAAATCATATTAATTGCTGGTAAAACACACCAAATCCATTCTAGGATGACCAAAATTGAAAAAATTCCCTGCGGGGCTAAACTGTGGAAGACTAAAAAATGATAAATTTATGAGTTCAACAGAAAAAAAAACAGCCATTTCATTAAAATTTCATTACATAAAAATGAGGCTATCAACATCTATAAAATCATATTAATTGCTTATAAAACGCACCAAATCCATTCTAGGATCATCAAAATTGAAAAAATTCCCTGCGGGGCTAAACTGGGGGCACGCCCCCAGACCCCCTTGTTGCCCACGAAAGTAGGGGGTGGGTGTAGTTAAAATATTGTAGGCACCGATCACTCTTAGTAGTTCGCCACGCCACTGAGAAAATATAATATATTAATACTGACGTTTAGTATTTTGTATTTTCCGTATTGATGTATGGTATGGTTGCTTTCGATGTGGCTGTGTTGTGTGTGCGTGTGTGTGTTTATTATTCAATAGTTTATAACAAAAACAGTGTTTCATTACTTACAAATACATACTACCAAAGGTACCAATTTGATATAAAAGACAAGACAAGAAAATATATGCAAGAAATATAAAAATTAAAATAAAATAAAATACAGAAACTACAAACTTATTCACTTCACTTGAAAGGAATGACAAGTCAAAGAATAGTGTGCCTCATATAGTCAACAACATGTTTACCAATATACCAATAGTCAACCTCTACACTCGGTCATATCCCCTATTTTAATCCCTCATAGAACTCGTCCACACCATAGAAACCTCCTTCCAGCAGATACAATTTGATTGCTCTAATCATTTATCAGGGTCGACAATCACTTTTAATACCTCAGGTAGTTTGTTAAAGAGTTTTAACCCCATTATATAGATACCCTTTTTACTTTTTACTTTGTGTCAAAAGGGGATGTGTAAATTTTCTTTTTGCCTAGTATTATGCTGATGAATTGCAGAGTTGCGTATATTATTTTGGTTGTGGATTTTGATAGTGAGTATTTCTAATATATATAAGCAAGGAAGTGTAAGAATATGAAGGTCTTTAAAATATGGTCGGCATGAGTCTCTATACCCAATACCCCCCAGGATTCGGATTGCTCGTTTCTGCATTATGAATATTTAACTCGAGTGGGCACTATTGCCCCACAGTGCTAACCATATTTAATGTGGGACTCAATGTAGGCATGGTATGCTATTTTTGCATTGATAAAGCCTGATGTGTCTTTAATAACCCTTATGGCATAACATGCTGAGCTAAGTTTGGGGATTACTGATTATAGACATTTTATATGTTCAATCCAGTTTAGGGTTTCGTCAACTCCTACACCCAAAAATTTAGAATGTATAGTTCTTCTGGAGAGTAAGAATTTTAAGATTTTTGAATAAGGGTTGACAGTGTGTTCTTGGGTGTGATTTTAATATGGTTCTGATAGCGCGTTTTTGAATTTAAAAAAGATTCATGATGGGTAGAGTGGCCCCAGAATTCAACCCCATATCTTAGACTAGGAAAACGCTAAAGTCCCGCCGCGTTGATGGATGAGCGTTTTTGTAATTTTTTTGTTTGCGTTTTTTGCGTTTGTTTGCACTTTTCCTTTGCAAGTGCTTTTTGAATGCATTGTAGGTGATTGTTGTCAAGTTTCTATTGTTACGTGTTAATTGGTATTATAAACTTCAATAAACTCATATTAAAACCTTTATTTCTGTGGATTCTGGCTAACTTTTTCAACTTTTTCTTTCAAAAGGTACTACATCACCATAACCTTAATGTCCATGTGAAATATGAACGTTGTAGCCCCACCCGTTTGGTCAGAATCGGCCCAAATGGCACGAAAATATCGCACTAAAAATTGAAAAACTTATATTAAAACCTTTATTTCTATGAATTCTGGCTAACTTTTTCAACTTTTTCTTTCAAAAGGTACTACATCACCATAACCTTAATGTCCATGTGAAATATGAACTTTTGTAGCCCACCCTTTTGGGTCAGAATCGGTCCAAATATCACGAAAATATTGCATTTAAAAAATAAATAAATCGTAAAAGTACGATATTCATGAGAAATATTTCTTCGATTGTACCCAAAAACAATACACCTCTAAGTTCAGAGATTTCGAAGGTCCCCTCCAATTTTCATAAAGATCGCATATGCCGTTTGCCCGGAATCGAGCGAACAAACAGACGGAAAAACAAAAAAAACAAAAAAAAAAACACCCGAGCTAAATATTTTGGGGGGTCAGTGAAATTGAAGTCTTCGCTCCACTCGCTACGCTCATCCAATTACTTTCGAAAAGTGCAAAATATACTAATTTGGCTGTTTCTATATTGGTAGCATTCCTTATTAGCCTTATCGAGTAGCAGGCAGAACTTAGTTTTCCGGCTAGAAATGTTGTATGTTTGTGCCACGTTAGGCATTCATCCATGTGGATACCCAAAAAATTGATGTCATCTACCCTTGAAATCCTTGTGCATGTACATGTGCATTCTTGTATTAGTAGTTCATTTATTGGTTGTAGAGATATTATGAAATAAAAACCAACCAACCAATCCAAATATGAATATTTTATTTATTTAAATACATAAGAGTGGTGTTATTATAATTATTATTATTTATTTTTTAAATTTTTAATATATTTATATTTATTATTATTTATTATTTATTATTACAATAAGAAGGAAGGAAGGAAGGAAGGAAGGAGAAAACAAACCTACCACCGACTTTAGTCATTTGTAGGGGAAGAAACCAAATACAAACAAACAAAGTGCCCTTTGAACTTCCCGGGTACCAGCCCACAACAACGACAACAACAACACACAGGCTGCTATATTTTACGTTCCTCATAACCGGATGTAGATGAACACGTCGTCCACCGCAGTATCCGCCATCTCTTTTTCCGGTTGACAATGGTAAGTTTCTATCACTGAATTTATTTCTTCTTGATTTATTTAATAATTATTCACTGGAATGCTTATCTAGACACACATCGTTTCAAATATTTCGTGCATTTCTTTTGATGATGTGCAAAAAGCAGGCCCAAACCGCCCAACAATGATCTTGCGTAGGCATTCCAGTAAACAAATATCCACACCACATGGCGTTCTTTGGCGTTTTTACCCATTTCCTCGGGCAACTTATTTCCAATACTAGGTTTATGCTTTTGTGGATGGTAATATGGTTCTCCTAATGTGTGGCCCAATAACTTTATTTGGCTTACTTCGTGCTAACCGTGGTAAAAAGTAGCTAGGGCCCAGCCTAGGCCTAGGCCCTAGCCCAGCCTAGGCCTAGGCCCTAGCCGTAGGCTAGGCCTACCCTAGGCCTACTTAATTCAAATCATGAATGGGCCTAGGCCCTAGGGCTAGTCCCCAATGTGGATTCCCAGATTTTCTGTATGTTCATTTCTTTTCATGGTCGGTTATTGTGTCCTTTACCGTTTCATGCAAGTAAAGTTATAGGCGAGGCCTAACAGACTGACCACGTTTATCACACGAGCCGAGACCAGACGACTGACTTGCGTGCGGAATGAATTTTCAGATCAGTCCGGACTGGTATGGCACGAGCTCAGTCCGAGCTGGAATGAGATGCTGTGATTAGATGATTTAAGACTAGAGATGGCCGCTAGCATGTATTTGAGTTTGCTCGCGTTTATCACGCATATTTCAGCCCGCACAACTGAGCTCAGCGCGGCTCCGTTACCGAGCTGGACTCTGTCCGGACTGAGGTGTTCAGCAGGCATTTTCAGTTCAGACTCGGGTCAGTTCGTATGTTACAGTCCGGACTCGTCTCGCGTGATAAATGTGGTCACTGGAGAGAAAAACGAGGTGTGTCGTCTTATGAGGTAGGCCTAGGCGCTAGGCTATGAAGGCCTTCAAGTCCATTCTGTTTGCAATGCCCTCTTCATCCAGAGACATCTCTTAGTGAGAAATTCAAGATTGTGAGACTGAATTGCATGAAGTGGTAAACACCACAAATCCCTTGAGGGCTTATGTTGATGCACAGCAGCACAATGGCCCGGTTGCAATGGAAACAGTGGTAGGGCCTAATAGGCTTAATAATGGGTACAAATTTGTTTCTCCGTGCTAACACATGGTAATAGACTTGAGGGCCCTCTGTGTCGGCCTACGATAGGGCTTCCCGTTTGCATGGCCTTGCAACATACATGGGAACTTTGTTACGTTGTCACCATTATTCTTTCTTATTTCTTTCTTTTAATTGCCCTAATGGCGACCCCTCCGCACAATATGTGTCCGGGGGTTTTTTATTATGGACATTACCGGAGCAATCAGGATCAAGACCCTCCACGACCTGTAAAAATGTAGGCCTACACTATGCCTACTTTATCAGATCAAATGCTAGGCCTTTGCTGTGGTTTACTTGTTGGATAATTAGGACTAGGGCCCTACCTACCAAAAAATGTAAAATATCATCTTGAGGTCTAGGGCTACATGGAACCCCATGGGCCATAGGCCCTACCTCAGATTTTGTATTTTGCCTACCAGGGCTCCAGAAATCCCCACATTAGCCTACTAGTTAACCTGTCAATTGAAATATTGTTAATGGTTTGTTAGAAAATTTAGTTGGCCTAGGCCCTATATTGAGATGAAGATAAAAAGAGCTTGCTTTACCTAGATACTTTTTTTACTTTTGAGTTTCAAACTCGAACTTGTGAACCAAAGTTCCGAGCTTGAACTCTAACCGAACTCGTACAAATCCGTTTGAAAACTGGAAACAAATGGCCCATGGCCCACAAATCGGGAAAAAGTAGTTCAATTGTTACTAGGTACCGGTAGCTTACTACATAATATAAAAGTAGAGTTGTAAATTACAACGCCGTATTAACATGGACTAGTGTTGGGCTAGATTTTAACAGGCATAGCCTATATAATACCACTGGTGTGCCTAATCAAAAGTAGCGGGTAATTTTGAATGAAGTTCGGGTAGGTAGCCTACCTAGCTTGAAATTTTTAAAAGCCAATAACTTGAAACCGAACTTCAAACCCAATCCGAACATTTGCCCATCCCCAACAATAATAGGCCTACAATAATAGGTAAACACAAATAGGCCTAAAATAAAAAGTTGTCTGGGATGGTAATAATTTGATAAAACTAGGAAGCTTTGCAAATGCTTTTTTAGGTGCGTTGTTGGATGAGCGTAATTGGTGCATTGAGCTGCCATGTGTTAGGCCTAGATGCAGATTTTCTGCATTGTTCTGTGAAAAAATCATTACAATTGGATAAAGCATGTAGGGCCTAGGCCTAGGTGTTATAAGTCATGAATTAAAAACAAAAATCCCAAAATTGCGATTTTTATGAGAAATAATTTTTCGGTTAAGCTAAAAAACGTGGCAGTTCTAAGTTCAGAGATTTCAAAGGCCTCAGAAAATTTCATTGCATTTGGAGTACCGGTTTAGCCAGAATCGTGTTAACAAACACAAAAATTCAAACGGAAAATTCCAGATTTTTCTCTTCGGTGTAGTAGATTGGAATCTTCTCTATGCTCATCCAAAAATCTAGTATGCCCTATCCAACTCACCCAGGATGCTCTATGTCTATGTCGTCTACATTAGCATATGGTAGCTAATCAGAGATTGCAGTAGGCATAGTTTGCCGTTTAAACACCAATTCTTCCAATGTCATTTTACTGCGTTTGGCAGGCTCCCGCTACAGTGAAGTAGGCATGGCATTCCAGTACCAGGTAGCTGCACATATGTTTAGTAGACCTTGCAAATAGGCCTTTGATGTTGAAAGTACCAGATTTGAAATTAAAAATACAAAGTAACAAAACAGTGAATCCCCACAAAAGGAAACAATGCCTGTGTTTCATCTTCATCTCCTTCTCCATACATAGGGCCCAGTCAATAACAACAAAATTTCTAACGACATACAAATGTAACAAAACAATGAATCCCCCCAAAGGGCAAAATATGCCTATGGTGCTAAATGTACACTCTGGCCCCCGCCCATGGGGGTTGCCCTGTTCTGAATTAAAAAAATACTAATTGCTGTTTCCCCACACCTGCTTGGGGCAAAAGTACTTTTGTGTTTTGCTTCATATGGAATTTCGATACTATGTTTTCAGTTTAATCGGTTCGTTCAGAGTGGCCGCGTGGCCTATGTCACCAATGGGGAGCACAAGGGGAAACTGTGTTCTATCGTCGATGTCATCGACCAAACCCGGGTATGTAGCCTACCTACTCTTATAAATTGTGTCATTCCACTGTGTGTGTGTCATCCATACCGAACAGCACGTCGCTAAATGATTGTGTTAAACTCACGACTGGATTAAATAAAGATCTTGGCTGGGACAGAAACACATAATCTCGTCTTGACAATGACAAAAAAATGGCTACAGTACCATGGATAACCATCACAGCGGTAATTTCTAGCTGGAATAAAGTCTTTGTGATAAATGTGAATCAGAGGTTGTAGCTATATCCACTGGCACTGTCACATGACCTTGATAATAAATTAATAATACAGCACCACTCACACTCGCCAGTTGCTCGTGATATATCCCACATTGTCAGTCCTCCCCCCCACCGCGTGCGAGTAGCTAGACAGAACGGTCTTCCTTAGCTATGTGTTCTTAACTTAATTTCTCATCAGTAGGCCTGCCATTAACGGCATCAATAACATACTCTGGACCCTATCTTGAATTCATTCCATTCCGGTCAAGATCATGATCAGTTGCTCTCTCACTCTCTCTCTCTATCCCACCCACTTTCTCACGGTGTTACGTAACTTAAGAGTCACGACCTTGAGTGAGTGGCTACGATTATCCTTGCGCCATCCAAATGCACGTGCAACCCTAGCGAGATCCACTCTAATAAGGCATTGTTATGCTCATGGTTAACAGGCGCAGACAAATCACAAATCGGTTTTACAGCCACGGGCAGTTAAACAATTAAAGATCCCACACCTAGTAAGTAGCTGCATCATAATTTTGGCAAAATATGATACCTAGTGCACTAGGCTATGGGCCTACTTCCTTTCATTTTGTAATTTTATATTAATTTTACGTGATTATTCGATCAATAACTGCCTAACTGTTCTATCTTGCAATCAGAAATGATGAACCCATTTTCTTTGATAGGAATTGCCGTCTGATCGATATATGAAGCTATTTTATTCTGATCTGATTGCTTATTTTAAACAACTTGACTCCAAACCGGATCGTATATTTATTTTTGGGTGTAGATGCTATTTGATATTATTTTGAATATTGATTATCGGCCACTTATACATAGGCCTAATAGGGAACCTAAGTTTTGAAGGCGGGAAGGAAATTGGTTCTCTCTGGTCTCGGCACCCATAAGAGTTAACATGATACGAAAATATAACTCGCTGTATCTTTTGACTCGCGCAAAAGAAATCTAAACAAAGTAGCAATAACATCACAAGATGAATAATTTTGTGAAGAAGATGATGGCATCCTACTTTGCTGGATGACGTTTCAAACTGTTATGAGTTAAATTGACCCATGTTTGTGCGTGCTGTCGCAAATGTACTCTGACTGAGCAGCAATCTAAGCGAGACACAGCCACGTTGTGTAGCTGTGGCATCCTCCCCTCGCATACCACTCGCCTGTCCATGGTTGCTCGACGTATTTTGCATTCAAGATTTTGTTGGGACATTAAGGATATTTTATAAGTACGTAATGTATAATCTAGTACAACCTAAAGTCTGTTGCGGGTAATGAACGATCCCAGGTATGAAGAAATTTCCCCTCTTCGTTACCACCTCCACTTGGCACGGGTGAGAGTGCTCGCGAGGCGTTGGAATGCGTAGGCCGCATGACTTATTCATCCAGGCGTCATTGTTAAAAAAGCAAGTTTTTGATGTACAAAAATGTTATAATTTCTCATTTATTTTCAAATATATGGAATAATCACGTAAAATGAATATAAAAAACTTTGTATTTTTAATTAAAATAGCTTGAAAACTGCCGTAATTAGAGCAAGTTGTAACTTTATGGTTTCGATCAGAATAATCACGTAAAATTAATTTTTAAAAAATTAAAATTTTGGGACTTATCATCATTATAATATTCAGACAAAAATCGTTGACCCAGCGTTGATCCATGTTTCGTCGAGGTAATACACTGATACACGTGATTATTTTGATCGTAACCATAAAGTTACAACTTGCTCTTTAATTACGGCAGTTTTCAAGCTATTTTAAAAATACAAAGTTTTTTTAAAATTAATTTTACGTGATTATTCCATATATTTGAAAATAAACGAGAAATTTTAACATTTTAACTACATAAAAAAATTGCTTTCTTAACAATGACACCTGGATGAATGGGTCATGCGGCCTACGCATTCCAACGCCTCGCGAGCACTCTCGCCCGTGCCGAGTGGAGGTGGTAACGAGGAGGGGAAATTTCTTGATACCTGGGATCGTTCATTACCCGCAATGGATTTTAGTGACCTTACAGCAGCTACAAAGCAAGTCGGATACCAAATACCAAATTTTGTGTTGACGCCAAGGACAAATTGTTTTTACGTGCTTTTTCATGAGCAGAGCCAGCGGTTTAGCCGAGCTCGTTTAACCGGTTCCCACTCGATCACCGAAGTTAAGCAGAATTGGGCGTGGTCGTGACCGCTCTACCCTGAAACTCACGTATACTGCTGGTTAGAGCAGATGGAGGGTTCGAAAGCTAATGTAACGGCTTCGTTCTCCTCGACGTCTGCTCGGCAGTCCGGGTTAGTGGAGGAACCTATATGATTGTCAAAGTTACACCATCCTGTCGGATGGGACGTTAAGCCTTTGGTCCCTTTGGTACTTTTCGAAAGGAGTAGGCTACGTGCCGGTACCGGGTTTCCCCTCCTCCTTTCTGTTCATACTTCATCCTTATCTATCACCACTCATCGTCTCGATTAGCCAAAGTGCATAAATATGAGACGTTAAGCAATATTCAATCAATCAATTCATGAGCAGTTTGGAAGGTTTGGCAACAGTGTAAATGTAGAGTTCACTTCAACTCAACAAATGTCATTATTTAGACGAGTGAGCGCAGCGAAACGAAGTCTATAACGCTACTCGATCGGGCCTTCTCGTGACTAATGTTTGTATGTTCAATCTTAAATGTATGTCTGTTTGTTTGTTTGTCCAGTCCCATACGGCCGAACGACCAAATAGTTTTGAGCTGAAATTTTAAACAGACATCCGTGACCAGGTAACTGAGAACTGCTAACAAAATGAGCACAATCCGTTGCGATTTAAACCTACAAGACATAATAAATTGAAAAATAGGCGTGAAATGTGTAGGTTTCATATTTTTTACAATGCTTTTGTTCTTGAAGAAGTCATTTTTATTGAATAATTTAAGTCAGGCTGTGATAACATTAGTAGGGACCATCACTTTTCGCGAACGGTTTATTCACGAAAATTGGTAATTCATCATATAAAGTAAAAATTTCAACTAGGTTTGATCACTGGTGCTTTTTAGGTTAGTTTAACGCTCGCGAATTTTTTAGGTTATTTCCTCGTTTTACCGCGAATTATGATGATTCTCATTAAAAACGCGAATTTAAGTAGCGAAAATCAATATAAAACTCAACTTTTTCCAAAACGGCAATTTCTTAGTAGGGCCTAGGCCTAGCCGTCATCGAAAATACGAGAAAATCCATAAATCGCTCGATTTTGCTATTTCGAAGTTGGCTAACCTGTAGCAAGTATTTAATTTGCATTGCTGCCAACCGTCTTCGGCGTAAATGATGTAAATTTTCATGGCGGTGGAAGGCCTGACGCAAGACAGTGTTTAGCCCACTGCCTCCTAGATGCTCGTCGTGGCTCCCAAGGTCTGCTGGATCTCCGCCTAGCGGAGGATCGTCTAACTCTCTAGCTAGTGGCCACACGAGCGAGTTAGACGAGCCTCCGCCAGGTGGCGGAGATGTAGTAGACCTTGGTGGCTCCTCGTTCCCTGCCTGTCCATGCGCACAGTGTTAATTGTTGTCCAAAGGGCTAGTTACCGTCCCCAAGAGCTTTCTTTTGTTTTCGTTGTTTACATACGATCTGCATACGATTAAAATGTCATAATGCCAGAGTTGAGCTGTGTTTTTCTTCATAATAGGCAATGGTGCGTGCAAGAAGTTGTAAGATACCGGGATGCCATTATCTAAAACAAGTAGGCCTTTCTTTGCATGAACTACAGCGAAATAAGGAAATTGTGCCACCCAGGCCCGGTGGCAATAAGGGGGGCCCCAGACTCCCCCTTATCACGCGCCACTGCTTGATGGAAAGTAATATTGCTTAGCAGGGCCCGAGTAGGCTACCAAAGCCTATTGATTTTTAATATGATTAGGAATAGGAGGCATAGGCCCTATAGATAAAATTAACATTCCTATTAGCCCTTGCCTTTTATTATCAACAACAAAGTTATCAATATCTACTTTTTGTTAAATTACCAGCATAATATAACGAGACAAATTTGTATATTACTATTCTGCAAACCATGATAAGTAATGTACGTATACAAAATACGATCTAAAACATTCAATTTAGTTGGATTCAACAGTAAAATACATGGGAGATGACATTTAATGTGATGACAACATCAAAAACAAAAGAAAGCTCTTGGGGACGGTAACTAGCGCTTTGGACAACAATTAATACTGTGCACATGGACAGGCAGGGAACGAGGAGCCACGACGAACATCTAGGAGGCAGTGGTTTAGCCTAACTTCTTCCTGCTTCTTCCCGTGTTGTTCACAGCCGTTTTGCACATTTATTTCTGCTCGATTCTTTCGTGCACGATGCCAAAAGTCGTCACTATATTTACACGTGCCGATGAGTACGAGAAGGAAGTATTCTTTGTTTTTGACAGAATAAAAAAGATCGTCGCCTAGCCTAACTCCACAGAATAGGCCTAGGGCTAGCAAGTTTTTATAACGCTATCTAACCTAGGACCAGGCAAGTGCATCCATACTAAACTGGGCCTAGGCCTACGAATAGGTTTAGGCTGGGCCTAGGTTAGGCCTAGCCAAGTTTTCTCATCTAGGCCTAGGCCTAGCTTAGTTTTCCAAAGCTATCTAGTAGGCCCTCGGCCTAGGCCTGGCTAAGTATGTCTTTTGAAAATAATTCAAAATGAACGTAAAAGTACTGAAAATCTATTAGGCGTAGACCTATGAATTTATGTAATTTTATACAATAAATAAAATTTGAATTTTACCTTTTTTAATGTGTAAATTTTTATTTTTATTTACCGCTTTTAAATAGCGAAAATGTTGCACTTTTATGTTTGATGACGAAATAATATACTCCTTTTTATACTTTTTATATGACGAATTCTCCCAACTTTATTTACCACTTAATTTGGTCCCTAAACAATAACATGCTTAGCTGTGACCAAGGTTTATCGAATTTTGCATGACCAAGGTTCCCCTAAATTCAGTTGGGACATTGAGTAAACGTTGCAAACTTTACTTGTATATATCGTACTGGCTATGTTTTCTATATTATTGTATGCATTTCAAAACATGTTTTGTAACTTTTTAAATACAATCCAGAAATAAAAAAAATCTTTTCCGACCGGGGGTTTGAACCCAGGTCTCCCACATTTTGGGTATAAGGGCGCCTTAGCCAACTAGACTAGGGAAACGCCAAAGTCGTTCTTAGACAAGTGAGCGAGTCATGTGTTAAGTGGGTACCTGGGAACATTTTCATTTAGGTAAGTTTGATAATTCAGACTCAGGTGTGCTTTTATTCTTAAATACATTATTTAATACATTGAGAAGCCCACAAAGTCTAATATTATTATAGGGCCTAATAGTCTCATTATAAAGGTATAATTAATAGGGTGGGGTTTTGAGTGTTAACTGAGGCCATAATGCACCACTCTAGCTTATGATAGGCTAGAGAGGCGTTAGGTAGGGGGAAGAAAGGGAATGTTACCGGATACTCAACACATGGCTCACTCGCTCGTCTAACAACGACTTTGGCGTTTCCCTAGTTTTTGTGATAGAGCAGAGTTCTGTATATCCACGCAAAGAGGGAAGATTATAGTTTCTTACAGTGTGAATATAATTCTGGTCGGTGGTCAGGTTCACACGCTTTCGCTTACAAAACATTTAGCACTGGTTAATCGCCTATACCACGCTGACGGGAGAGAACCGGACAACACCCACTTAGGTACCCTATACAGGGGTGGACAATTACCGGTCACCCGCTCGCCCGGGCAAGTAAAAATTTCATGCTGGCCCCTAGATCATGAAATATATTAGTATATATATATTTTTTAACAAGCACCTTGCATCAGATATTGGTGAGTGTTTTTCATTTATCAATGCAACATTAACTAGCTAGGGCCTACTTCCACAAGTTATTAGTTATTACTTATTATTGATACTAATTCGCTTTAGATCGTGTTTTAAGCAATCAGGCTTATGCAATACTCAAAAAAAATTTGCCGACCCCAGCTCCCCGGCTATACCATGGTAGGCCTACTACTGGCCCCTAACTTTTTAGTGGATTTGTCCACCCCTGGCCTTTAGTATAAATAAATGACGCAAGGTCTGAGGCGTAATATTTTGTATTGCTGCTTTGCTTATGTGTGGCACATGAGGTAGGCCTACCCCTATTTAATTTATATAATATAAAATATGTATTTGTTTTTCTTATTTTGCTATTTTTTCATAGGAACCGGTAAATCTTTTAAATGGGTTTTGTAAAAAAAAAACTTTGCAATAATCCAATTGCACTCTTAGAATCGAAAAAAATTCCGGGGCTGTGCATCCTGGAGGCGCACCAACTGGGCCCCATCCGCTCAACCCCCCATTGTTTCTAATCTTCACAATCGAGTACTTGACCCAGAAAAGAGCATAGGCCTATACCCATAGCCCGGGCCATAGGCTAAAATTATTTTTGGATGAGAGCTACTGACTGCACTCATAATGCCCCTTTCACTAGTTGTGCTGACCATTGATCTTAGGATGTAACAAAAATGTTCTTCCTCCCGAAAAACAAGGGCTAGTTACGCCAATGGCTGGTAATCTACTGACCAGCATGCAATTTTCCTCTCCACATAAATATAAATAACCCTAGGCTAGAGTGTTGCATTATGACCTTGGTTGACACTTAACATGCTCTTAGTTTGCACTTATTTTATTATTTACGTCTATCCTATTGTTATCAAAACTGATTTACAAAGGAAGACATCTAAATAAATCTCATTATCGGTACATAGAATATGCATGAATGCACTAGTGTTGCTATGTGCGTTTTAAATTAAGAAGAAGAAAGTTACAATCAGAAATGATGAACCCATTTTCTTTGATAGGAATTGCCGTCTGATCGATACATGAAGCTATTTAGTTCTGATCTGGTTGCTTATTTTAATTTTAGCTAGCCTACCATACCTGACTTAACATACTGATAACTAAGTACCTACGTAGCATGTTAATGACAATGGAACAAAGCCTAGGGCCTAATTTTAATTGATTAATTCACTACTGGTACTGTACTAAATGAGTTCTACCACTAAATGTGTAATTTAATCTATGTTAGGAAAATGCCTCTCACATTAAATTAACTCTCTTTCTTTCGGTGTAGGCCTAATTGCATAATCCATATTATCCTAAATAACCACCAGCAGTAGGCCTAGTTGTAAGTTTGTCATCTATTCCAAGTCAAGGTAGGAACATAGCCCTACCAATCTACCATTTCAGCTAAAATGTATCAAAAAAGGTTGGCCTACAACAGGAGTGGACAAATCCACCAAAAAGTTAGAGGCTGGGGAAAACAAGTAAGGGCCAGTAGTATCGCGGTGTAGCCGGGGTCTGGTGCAAAGCCCCAGCCGCTGGAGGCAAATTTGCCGAAGGCGAATTTTTTTAGTATTGCCTAACGTTTGATCGCCTAAAACGCGATTTAAAGTGAATTTGTTTCAATAATAAGTAATAACTTGTGGAAGTAGCTAGTTAATGTTGCATTGATAAATGAAAAACACTCACCAATAGAATGCTGCAAGGTGTTTGTTAATTTTTTTTTATTCTTTACTTTTTGATGATTTATAGGGGCCAGCATGAAATTTTTACTCGCCCGGGCGAGCGGGCGACCTGTAATTGTCCACCCCTGGCTTACAATCAGGTGAATGGTAGCCTATGTACTTATAGCTTGCTATTACAGCAAACCCTCCCCCTCGTTAATTAAAACGCAGTTACGGACTTACGGTTGAATTATTTAAATTTGACGTAGGCCTACTAAGCTATATTTCAAATGTAAACATGGGTCCCGACAGTCAATATGCCTATTGCAATTTTACTACTAGTACTAGTAGCTTACTTAGCTATGTAGTAATTGATTTGGTTTCTTTGAAATTTACTTTAATTCATTTTTCAAAACATTATTTAGGCTCAATTAGACAGTAAGCGTACCAAACAAACAAATAAATAAAATGTATGAATGTATGAATTCGAGGAATTTTATTATCAACCATAGGAACATTTTCCTAGACCTAGGCCTATGTGTATTATCCTTTTTCTAGCTCCTAAGAGCCTTCTTTTATTATCTAGACAGCTGCAAGATCTCCAAAAAAACATATATGCCTAGGTTTATAATAATACATTTTCAACTAAAAAAAAGAACAATTTTTCCAATATACCTAGTTTTTTTAAACCCCGTCTGGGCCCAGGGTAGAATTGGCCTCAAGCATGTCTGTTAATCGTAAAAGGGTATTCAAGAGAAAAAGTTCACCTCGCAAACATCAGCTATTAAGAGGGGAGTATATTACTCCCCAAAACTAGAGGCGAGCTCTGGCAATCGTCATTGAGGACATCTCCCCCTTCCCCCCTTAACGACCACCCCTACGACGATGACAAAGACAATGACGCCTATCCGTGGCTGGTTCGGACCAGCATGGGCCCCTCCTCCCCACATCCCCTAGGTTAGAGTGGTGCATTATGACCTAACGGTCGACACATCCTTAATCCAAATAAACAAAAAGAAATTCAAATTTAAAGATTAAAAAAAAAACTTTCTTATTTTGAATTTTTATGTTTCAAAATATTTTTTTGAATTTTTAGTCTAGTCGAATTTTAATGAACGTGGGTTTACTGTACCTACTTAAAACAACGTAATGAAACGATTGTTATTATTGAGGTTGGCCTACATACATTATCAATCGTCGTTAATCACACAGTGACCGAGACGTAGGTTTTAGAAAAGTGTGGATAGTTGCACAAAACAAACGGCACTTGTAACTTGTAACCAGTTTAATCAAGTTTATAGTTTACACCAGTGATTTTATTTGAGACCAATGAAGCCAATCAGAAATGATGAACCTACTTTCTTTGATAGGAATTGCCGTCTGATCGATACACGAAGCTATTTTGTTCTGATCTGATAAGCTTGTTTGAATTTTAGTTACCCAACTACCTATGCTACATCAAACAGATTATATGGAACTCAGTCCACTGAATGTGTAATTTAATGCATCTGCCATCTAGATATGTCGTAGGTTTACTAAAATGTAGAATACCTGCATCTGAGCTTCTTGCATAAAGTCTGTAAGAGGGTTGTGTTTGTGTCATTGCAAATGCATATTGTTTCAACAAGCAATACACTAACCACTGTCTTCAATAAATTGTAAGCCGATATGCAAAGGCAGGTAGCTATTTGGGGTAAAAAAGTTATTTTTCCTTTTTATTGTGCCCAGAAGTGGTGAATTGATGGTGAAAGCTTTACATCTCTCTCCCCCCTTATAGGTCTATTTAAAAACAAATTGTGTGGAATCTTTTAACCCTCCGTCACTCGCGCGGAATTTCTTAACACCATCCCTCGCGTGGGGTTTCTCAAACCCCAAATTTTTTTGGGCTGTAATTAGTGCAGTAGGATGTTTTTGGGTATTTCTTTCTGTGCTCATATGATTTGTGGAACTACTATGTAGGTGGTTGTTACTGGGAGGACATTGAAATAAAATGTCAATGAACCTTTTTTGTATGAAATATTTTATTGTAATTATTTTTTAGATTTAAAAGCTGGACATTTTCAAAATATTAAAAAAAGGTGTCAAAATAATGCAATTTTAAGTTTTGTTTTACTTTTTAGTAATAAACATGAACCAGTTAGTAAATTGCAAGAAGAATTTTTCAAAAATTTCAGCCAAAATAGCATTGAGTTTCTATATGCAGAACAGTAACGTGATCACTCGCGCAGGGTTTCAGCAACCCCAGCCAAGTTCCAACCGGCAATATAATTAAGCGAGCGTTTCCATTTGACTCTGCCGGAAAAATTAGTCACTGGTTTTGTTTGTTTGTTTTTTTTGTTTGTTTGTTTTTTTTTTTTTTTTTTTTTTTTTTTTTTTTTTTTTTTTGTATGTCTCGCCATAACGTTCGAACGGAGGCTCGGATCGAGTTGAAATTTTGACCATCCGCAAGCTTCGTTCTCGATTGAATGCCATTAGTTTTGTGGCAAAATCGTTCAAAAAGTTAAAAAGTTACATTAAAGTTAATCGAAAGTTTTTTTTTCAAACTAAACGGCGACAAAATCTGAGATAGCCAAATCATTTAGAATGTCCGTCCGGTCACGAATATGTTAATTTTATTTTGATCCGATAAGTAGTGTAGATGGAAATTACATTATAACAAAGTAACGTTGCCATGACAACGAAAAGACGCGCGAAGTTTCTAATGCACTGCCACCTAGAAGTAATCAAAATACTTTCGAGGAAGCAGTCTATTATTTGTCAACAAAGAGTTTAATTAAATAGTTTTCCCAAGGAGTCAAGGTCCTCTAGATGGCGGTGGATGCAATGTGGGTCTAGCTATAGCACGTGCTCGCTTATCAACGCGTCCAACAGAGCGTTTCCTAGTTAACACTAAAAGCCCTAATGATGACAGGGTTACAAATTTCGCCAACATATAGAGTGACCTAAAGGTACTGAGAATCTAGAGTCGGTAAAACAGTCCGATGCAGAGAAACAGAGTCGAATGTAGACCCTGGGGTTTGTAGAACCCCATGCGAGGGACCGAGGGTTTAAGGACATGCAGATATCAATAAAATGTAGTTGTGAGAACTCACACACAGGTATTTGTGGTGGAACTTATTTTCATCTTTGTTTGTCTTCTGCTCAAAAGCGGAAAATTTGTGTTGAAATTATAATTAACAGTTTTTAGCGGGGAAAATTAGTTTTTACTGTAAATACCTGCCTCTGCCAATATAGAATGCAAGCCAACCTCTGATTAAAAGTTTAGCTAAAAAATCTCATGTACGTGGTACGTACCGCTCCGGTAGTAAATACCCAATACCCATTAACTTTGCATCGATTCTGATTGATTCTCAACACAACTCAACCGATTCTCAACTTAGAAAATGTGTCAAAAAATATAAGCTTGCAATCTGGTACCACTAAGTCCTTAAACCTAGTGTTATTTTTATTTTGAGGTTCGTAACGTACCTGGGTCATTCTCAAACGTAATGACCATATTGAAAAAAATGCTTGCAAGAAAAAATTATAACATAAAATTGGATGCCTCCTTTAACAATACATTATCCAATAATTTGTTCTTACAGCCCTAAAAGGGTTTATCTAAAAAAACAAAATTTTTTTACATACAAGCATTTTCATCAATCCAAGTGTACGAAAATGTCATGACTGTTACCGGACATAAAAGTGACAATTGATGTAAGAAGTTATTTATTAAATCTATATTCATGTGCACAATAGTTTTAGTGACATTATCCACAAAACTAATACATTCAATAAAATATACATTTTTATTTTAATCACTTTTTATAATACCAAAATGTCAAGAATGTTACTCAAATTTCAAAACCTGGTAATTAACTTACTAATAATGGACAAATGGCAAATCAAATTTTATCAAGATCACTGTTAGCAATGAAGTATTAATATTATAAATAAGATTAAAAATGTGATTCAGTTATTTTAAACTTTAAATAAGACTTAATTTAATAATTAGCTCGGTAACGGTGTTGACAAAAAGTAACAGTCTTGACAAAAAAGTTACTTTTCTAACGGTAATAATTTTTTTCTAAGATCATGTTGCTTGTTAGTGTACAAATCAGTCAACCTAAAGATAAAATCCATCTAATCCAACAAGTTTGTGTTGAGTTTAAAGTAAAGAGACACTACGGGTAACGGTCTTGACAAAAAGTAACATTCTTGACAAGTGATCACTGAAAATCAATAAAAACAAGTGTTTTGTTACTTTTGAGTATGGCAATGCCTCTATTATCTGTGGCAATGAATTACAACCTCTCCCTTCAAAACACATCTACAGTTGCAGGAAATTAATGCAGTAATCCACGATGCCCTTGGTAATGTTACTTTTTGAAAGTAACATACCTGACAAGTAACATGCATGACATTTCAACTTCATTAATTCATTAGCTGTTAACAATCCCATTTGAAAAAGTAGGGTTATGTTTGCTATGAGCTGGAACTTGATTGTAACTTAACTCAATTGTTAAATAAAATATTAAATACAAATTAAATTGTTTTATCTTGGTAACATTCATGACATTGAATTAAAATACTCACCGTTAAAATGTTTACTTTTCAATTTTAAAGAGTTCTCATGTCAAAACAAACCAAACTTCCATGATGCCATGTCAGGAGCTGTTCTTCTTCTTCTTCTAGATTGATCCACTGCCTTCTTGAAAAATTATTTAAACTCTTTTACAATGGTAACAGTCATGACATTATTATGATTGCCACATTAGGGACAAACACTTTCCACTAGTTATTGTTTGAAAATGTAAATTGTTAAAAAAAGTCACTAACACACAGTTATTAACTGTTATTTCTGCATTAATTCCAATCTAGAGACTAAATAAATTTTAGTCTTAAAGTCAAACATTTTACAAAAACACTTCTGGTTTTGAGGATAGGGACATGGGTTTTAACACATTTTGCAATACCCGACATTGAATTAAAGGACAACCTTACAAGATAGAAGTGCAAAAATTCATGGAGCTAATAAAAACTATAAGTATTCTGAAAATGTACAACCAAAATTTATGCAAATCAATATCTTGATCTAAAAAAAAAATAATATTAAGGTGGGACAGCACAAGGGTCATTTATTTGAGAATGACCTACCTCATTCACATCATCGTTAATCAACAAGTGACGGACGTAGGTTTTAGGTCATGGCGGATAGTCAGTAGTCACACAAACAGCACAACCAGCCAAATGAAACCAATCGGAAATGATGAACCTATTTTCTTTGATAGGAATTGCCGTCTGATCGATATATGAAGCTATTGTTTTCTGATCTGATTGCGTATTTTAACCACGGCCTTACATCAATCAACCAGACCCCGATTACGAAGAAACCCCCTATAGTAATTCTCATTAGGGTACCGACTTCCTGTAGGAGGGTCATAATATAATTAGTATTGCACAAGTAAATTCTACAAGCACATTCCATTATGATAATTGAGAGTGTCCATATTAGCCTACATAATCACATAGGTAGTACGGTAAGTAAGCAATTGACTTTTGTATGAGCACCTACTACCTAGGATTTCAATGTAGGGTGAATGACGATAAATAGTTCAATCAAGCAGAAATCTAGTGTCTGTAACTTGCTATCTATAATCAGAAATGATGAACCTATTTTCTTTGATAGGAATTGCCGTCTGATCGATATATGAAGCTATTTTGTTCTGATCTGATTGCTTAAATTTTAAACAACCCTGCCTTGGGGTAAGAAAGTTATGACGTAACTCTATACAATCTGATGCGTCTATAGCCTATAATACTATATCCAGAAGACAGAAGGACAATATGAATTGTGGATTAATCTAGGCTTAACAACGTCAAATTAGCTGCAGTTATCATCTACAGGTGAAAATATATTTTCATACCAGCCCACCATGATGTGTTTCATGTTCTTTTCCGTCATGTGACCTCTTCTTTATCAATCCTGGTCTTCCAATATCTCTACTGTGAGTTTATGATTTGTTGTCACTGGCCAATTATGTTACAGATACAGATCATCTTCTTGTGAGCTAAATATCGTGGCAAGTTGACGGGACTTCCTTGATCTATTCCCCACTCTCTCTACACATAATTTTTCTTTATCAGGTTTTAGTGGACGGTCCAGAAACTGGCGTTGGCAGGGGTATGATCCGGATAAACCAACTGCAGCTGACCAAGTTCCAAACCAAGTTCCCGTACACTGCTCCAACTCGGTTAGTGCGTAAGGCTTGGAAGGATGCCAACATTAACGAGCGGTGGGAAGAAACGAGGTGGGCCAAGAAGTTGGATTCCGTTGCTAAGGTAAAGACTATGATGATATGTACCCTATGCCAGTATTTGGGATTGCCCAATTCCAATCTACCTATAAGTATTGATGACATCGGGTCCAAAAAGTTCAAACCGGTTCCTTCACGCCTGAACTGATTCAGAACCGGTTTTTAAAGGTAAATTTTTGTTCAATGTATCAGCCTTGCGTGCGTGTTTTTTGGAAGAGACTGTACGGCCGGGAGTGAGCTGGTTTCGGTGCCCGCACTTTGTTACGTTCAAACTGCCGACAGTCGAGTGTCATTGTAGCAGCCTCGCGCGTCAAGGCCGTTCAAGTGCTTGATAATCGGCTAGTGAGGAAGGATAGATAGCTGGCTACGTCATCACGGGCTTCATGGAAATAGACTGCACAAGAAACGGTGCGTAGAATAACTATTTTTTTGGGGGAAAACGGCGGGTCAACGTGTCCATGAAGTTTACTGTTTTATAGTATATCTTGAAAAAATGGAACCGGATTGAAAAGTCGAAACCGGATCACAATAGAACCGGTTTGGAACCGGTTTCCGGGTACCCGATGTCCTCACTACCTATAAGTACATTGTCTAAATGCAGATAATCATCACTTAAAGGGCCCGTTCACCTCTTTAACAAGTTATTCTTAAAACCAAGTACGAACATAAAAATTAAGTTCATTGTGTATATTTCCAGACCTACGTCAATAGGGGTCTTTAAATTCATCGGCGCGCTTCGGGTCAGTGACGTCACTGACCCGAAGCTGGTGAGGTGTTGCAACACAGCACAGCTACTAGCGGCGAGTAACGCGTGAGGCAGGTCCCGGTCTATCTATCGAGATAGTCTGTTCTACTGAAAACAAAGCGGACGGCCTGCGATCATCTGATTAACAATACGTTACAGTTAAACCAACACCTGATTTTTAAACAGATACGTTGTTGTCGTCAATTTAATGGAATAATTACTAGGAAAACGCTTAGTCCCGCAGCGTTGTTGGATGAGCGTAATTGGTGCATTGAGCTGCCATGATTGTGTTATGAGGATTTTCTGTTGTTCTGTGACAAAATTATTACAAAGTCGAATAATTTTTTTAAATTAAATTAAAAAAATACAAAATTAACATTATTTTTTAATTTTTTTAATTTTAAAAAAAAAAAAAAATCGTAAAATTGCGATTTTCATAAGAAATAATTATTCGATTGCGCTCAAATTTTACAAAAATATATTAATTCATAAAATTAAGGTTCTGTGAAAAATTCATTACAATAGGATAAAGCATGTAGGTGTTATAAGTCAAAGACTTGTTTAAAAAAAGAAAAACTGTAAAATTTGATTTTCATGAGAAATAATTTTTCGATTGCGCTCAAATTTCACACGAATATCTTAATTCATAAAATTAAGGTTCTGTGAAAAAACCATTACAATCGAATTAAGCATGTAGGTGTTATAAGTCGAAGAACTATTTTAAAAATCGAAAAAATTCGTAAAATGGCGATTTTCATGAGAAATAATTTTCCGATTGCGCTCAAAAACGTGGCAGTTCTAAGTTCAGAGATTTCGAAGGTCTCCATAAAATTTCATCGCAATTGGAGTATTGGTTCAGCCGGAATCGTGTTAACAAACACACAATAATACAAACAGAAAAAAAAAAGAAAAAAAAAAACATTGCGGATTTTTTTCTCCAGTGTAGTGAAATGGAATCTTCGCTTCGCTCGCTACGCTCATCCAATTATATTGGCACGTTCTTATAAAGTTATATGTTGCCAATCATGACAGGTAGGCCTAATAGTGGAGTTGAATAAGTATTGCCTATACAACAACATAATACACGCGATAGCGATTCTTACACACACACAAACACACACACACACATGATACAGAATTACTTGCACTTTAAAAAAATAAAAGCGATTTGGTTATAGCATTTAAAAAATTCAATTATTCTTCCACAATAAGTGAAATTACATGATTAAAATAATTCCAAACGCTATGGGCTAACAGCAGTTTCCGTAATCATGTAAATGACAGGATTGCCAGGGGTGAGGATCGACCGCGGACCTCCCGAATAACTCTCGCGAGTTATGCATGTACTACATCTATCCGAAAACCGATTAACAATGTATCATTATCCCAAGTGGCATTTTATTTTAGTTTCTCATGGAATACTCCGTAAATTTATTATTTAAAACCGCCTTGTGACCACACTTGTGTATACAGAATGAATAACAAATCGATGTTGCCTGTTAGATCAGTTTCTATTCGTAATTGTAGACTTAAAAAATGAGGAGGTATGCTTACTTTATTACGCCAGACATCAATGTTTCTCTATTGTACTACTGATGGATGTTTTTTTCCAAAGCTTTTCGTGGCGTAAAATATTGAGAACATCTTTGAAAACTATCATCTGCCCAAAACTACTATATGCTTAGTTATTATACACTGCGCCGACTCACGTTCATGCCACTAATAAAGTCACTCTCGTCGCAACAATTATTTGACTCTTTGTCGGTTGACATTTTGACACTTTGTGTACAAACTCTACACACGAACACTACTGAATAGAATTCGCTTGCCCTGTAACGTATAATAAACATTCTTATTTGTTTGCACCTATTACACTACTCCTCAATGTAATCATGATCGATTGATCGAAACGAGTGCACGTGTCCAACTGATGTGAAGAGGTCTGCGTAAGGTTTCTGGGCAGTGTTTAATTTATTCCCTTCCTTCTTAGTCCCATTAGGTTATCGCTTTTTGTTTATATCGTTCGAGTATGCAGGCACACCCCACTCATCATATATCTTATGGTATATAGATTAAAAGAACCATTCCAAACACAAACAAAGATTTAAAAATCAACATCAACAGCATATTCGACAAAAGGATGAACAAATAACGTACTGGCATCAGCAGAAAAAAAATATTTCTGCTAGGTGTACGGTGTTTTGAATGTGTATACAGCAAGTGCGCTGTGCGCTTATCAAGTCGATTGTCAAAACGACATAACTTCGTAAACACCTCTACACTTGACACTTGAGCCGAATAACACATGGCATGCGTTTTTATTTCAACCTAATTTGAAGCGAGTATGCCATACTTGACTACATGTCATATCCCCCCTCGCCAAGCATCTTTAAATGTCCAATACGATGACTCAGTTCGCCGCGACACTGGCTACTCGACTCCGAAGCCAAGGCCGTGTCGTGCGTTGTTGCCAGTACATCGAAGTGGCAAGAACATAGTCAATTTCATTACATATTTAACAATTAATATATGGTGATTATGATTATTTTCGAGAAAGAATTTGTTGTTAATGGAGTGTACTTAGGTAAATAGACGTCTGGGTACACCTTTACATAAGAGGTGAACGATCCCTTTAAGCAGCCCCCAGACACTCAAACATTTCGTAAAACTTGCTTGACAACATCGTGTTTGACAGCAAGTTTGAGTGTGTGGGGGGGCGTGTCAGCGTGTTGTCAAGCAAATCGCAGTTTTCAAATCGTCTTGATATTTTGACCGCGCTTGATAGCATGTTTGAATGTGTGGGGAGCTACTCAAACATTTCGTAAGAAAAGAGATCATTAGCCACGTCTTCAGGGAGAAGGAACAATAGCACTCGCAAGTTTTTGCTTTGATAATGAAGGAGCAATTTTTTTTGCGTGCGCAAGGAATGGCCTCTAATGAGGGTGTCCTAGAGGTTGGCCAGATGTAACCCCCCGCTGTGTCCATGCACATCGGTTTCGTGTGTGGGGAGTAGCATGCTTGTCAAACGGCTGTTGTCAAGCAACTTGTACGAAATGTTTGAGTGTCTGGGGCCAGCTTTAGGCCTATGTAGGCTGCTTCGCAAAAGCTATTTCAAGTCGCATTACTGGATAAGCGTTTTTGGTTGACTATTTCTTTCCTTTTATTACGGTTTTACAGTGGTTTCATGTTTTGTTGGCCTATGTAAGTGAACCATCTAGAGTTAAAAAATTTCATGAAATTTACTTTTTTGAAAGTTTCACTGAAAGTTTAAAAAAATATTGAAATTTTGTGATATTTGATTTCCAAGGAAATCTTTAGGAATACCCTACAAACTACATTTTTAACAAATCAGCATTTTCTTATAAGAAAGGTTTTTATAAAAATATTAGGGCCTACCCCATAATTGGTGCTGAAACTATTTACCACAGAGAGAGAGAGAGAGAGAGAAATTAAACTAAACAGAAACTTACTTCTTTTCGATGCGAAACTAGGGAGAAAGAATGAAATGCTTGGCTCAACTTCTATATCTCACAGCATTCACAGCCGAAGACTTTGGAAGGAGAGCTTGGCTGCCGTTTTTTTTTACAAATTTTTGTATTTTGGGGGATATTTATATAGGCCTAGTAGTATATATCCTGTACATAATATAAACTTGTAAAAATACAGCCAAACCTTACACACTCGAAAGAAATGAGATGTAAAAAAAGGGCCAAGCTCACTTATCCTTCCACATTTACTCATTCTTAATTCATAAACGTAGTTCGTCCCGTAACAACATCCTTGAAAAGCATGGCAAAATAGAATATGCAACTAGTATTAATTTAAATGTAATTGTTCATCCAATTTTTTTTTCTAATTACAGTAAGATCTCTCTTATCCGATCTCCTCTTATCCGATGTTCCGTGTTAACCGAGCCGCCAAAAAAAAAAAAAAAAATTAAAGTTTTAAATACGTAAAATAATTACAGACGCCGCGCCGCACTTTTTTAAATGTACTCGCATACATTTGTAGGC
This sequence comes from Sweltsa coloradensis, assembly GCA_024449915.1. Classification (NCBI taxonomy): domain Eukaryota; kingdom Metazoa; phylum Arthropoda; class Insecta; order Plecoptera; family Chloroperlidae; genus Sweltsa; species Sweltsa coloradensis. The sequence continues at coordinate 10,100 of JAMZAV010006053.1, read as the reverse complement.
ATGCCTTACGAGTGAGTGCAAAGAAGATAGATCGGCGATATATCTCGACTTTCGAGCAGTGTGCATCAGTGTACTGAGCGTATAGAGTTCAGTGGTCAGTGTGCGTCGGGCGCATTGCCGGTAAGCGTCAGTGCCACCCACTGAGCATATAGAGGTCAGTGTGCGTCGCGCGCCTGCGCGTGCGCATACGATCCAGCCATCTCACACACAGCTGTTCAAAGATGGTCGTTGTGGAACTAGATGCAATCATGTTTCAACCGATTCACGAAATTCGTAATCACGACGCATTGAATTGTTATTCCTGGGCTTATCTTATTTCTTTCCCAGACTTATCTTGCGTCGTGAGCTTCAGCGCGGGCATAGTAGTGAGAGGTTTTCCCACATGAGAAAGAGAGCTAGGCCTAGGCCTATGTTTGCATTGTAGGCCTAGCCCTACGCGTCGAGTTTAGGCCTAGGCCTAGACATACGTTTTTATTACGACATGTAGGCCTAATTGTGTACGTGTGTTCGTGAGCTTGAATTACAAGCTATTAAATCATTTAGTATACCCTGTATGAAGTGTATCGTGTGTATTTTATGTTCCTTTATCCATTACATGTGTCATATATCATTTTACCACATCAGGCTATGCTACGAGAGCAAATAAACAATTGATCCGCGCCATCCGAGTTTTTCGCAAATCCGAGGTGCCCCCGGTCTCATCCAACTCAGATAAGAGAGATCTTACTGTAATTAAAACGTAATGGTCATGCAAATTCTATTTTGCCATCACAATTGCCCCAGACCCCAGATTTCCCACCATGCAACAACGTTCCTGGCTCCTACATTATGAGATATTTTTCAATCCCTGTTTTAGGTTATGATGGGCGATGGTCACAAATATAGAAATATTTCATTCAGCCATTTTCATAGTTTTGATCAATGAAATTAACGTTTTTAGACTTTTCACTGATATTTGCGGAGATTTAACGTCCTCCAACAGGATTTGAAAAAATGTCAGTGGCAGCCCTGGATTATTTGATTTAGGGTCTACTATAAATAAAAATGATAGTTCTTGCTAAGGTCATGCATGCAAGATGTTTGTTCACTGTGTGATTGCTGTTTCAGCGCCGAGCCATGAATGACTTTGACCGGTTCAAGTTGAGGAAAGCAAAGCGAGCACGAAATGTTTTGCGCTACAAGTGCTTCAAGAAAATGCTTACACAAACGAAGAAAAGCCAGCATATTGCAACCAAGAGGAAGTGGACAAAGGCATTTAAGGCAAAAACCGCAAAGTTAGCTGGACCTAAAAAGGATAAGAAAGATGCCGGAAAGAAGGCTGGGGCCAAGAAAGATGCACCCAAGAAAGACGCTCCCAAGAAAGATGCCCCGAAGAAGGCAGCGCCTGCCAAGAAGTAGAGCTTTCTAATGTTATTATGTGAAGAAAATCAATAAACAATAAAGGTTTACTATTAAATCTTAAACTGTCTTATGTACTACCATACTTCAATAATCAGCCGAGTTTTTAACGAAATACTATTTAAATATATATCTTGCCCCCTTTTCCAACATTAAATCGGGTTGGGGGGAGCAGTATCACACTACTCCGTTTCTTGGGCTAACATCTTCGTTGTCGGCTAGCCAGGCCTGACACAATCATGTCCTCAGCTTCTTCTTTGCGCTTACCTACTTATTTTCTGAAACACATTTTATGTAATGTTTGAACTTGGTTCAACCCTTAAAATTAAAAATTTCATGTAAGCCAGTGTTCAAGGCTAGCTTATACCACGTTTACAATTACATTGCTAGCATATTACGTGGGTAGGTCTAATTACGCGGGTAATTTCTGTGTGTGAACGCTTGAAAGTTGCTATGCTGGTAGGAAATCTTACAAGGGTAATTTAGGCGGGTTACTCGCGTAACTCTGTAATGTTGGTGCAGTGTGAACGCAAGAAGCTGGCTACCCTGGTAATTTAATAAACCAACATAATTTTAACTTCAAAGCTTCCTAGCTCGAACGTGGTAGGAGGTAGGCCCCCTTGTTGACTATCCGAAAGTAAATCAACTCTACAGATACAATACGACAGTAATCCCAGTGCCTTGTGAACGATTGTGACTAATAGTAATGACTACCCAGGTAATTAATTATGTATTAATTTAAATTACAGTTATGTAAACGTGGTCTTGGGCGCTATAGACGTTGATAGAGAGTAGAATGAAATGAAATACACTAAATGTTAAAGAACATAATAATGCGCAAAGTCGTATCAAAATATTAGGTTTTGTAAATAAAGCAAACACAACAAAGCGACTCGCTAAATATTTGATTTATCTAATGTTTCTAGTTGTGAAAGTATCAAGAATGGAATAATAATAATCCAAGAGGTTCTGGGTTTGATCCCCAGTTTGGCCAAACTTTTATGGCAATTGCTATGAATCAATAATAATAATATATTCCTGTTCGAGTAGTGACGAGATCAATATCAGGTTGCCCGGATGGCACAAAACTTGCCATTCTTCAAGTGTTAGCCCAAGCGCATAAATAAAACACTCAAAGCTCAACCAATATCAATTGTGAAATTAGTTTGTATGGCTTTATAGTTTAGTTTGAGGTTTGCCAAAAACCTAGTGAGACTCAAGTTATTTCTGTTCTTTAGCGTTTATGGCATTACTAGCAATTGACATGCATGTTTTGTATGAGAAGATTGTCGTCTATTTTGATGAGATAAAGGTTGATTTATTAACTTTTTTTAATAACATTATTTTGGTAATTGGTTTAAAATGGTATGAGGGACCTCATGCGCCCACAGCGAACGCGCGACCAATAAATTTCAACTTCATTCGCGCAAGTTGCACGTACGCCTGGTCGCGTCTGTCATGAAGATCCCAGGCTTTTAAATTACCGAGAAGCTATTCACTCGCCTCATTTGCGTGCATGAAAATGAGGCTTTTAAGGCTTTTCTTTTGGTGGAAATGGAAAAATGATGCTAAAAATGAATGCAAAATGTTCTAAATTCAAATGCTATAAAAGTAAAACGTATCTCATGTATTAGCCTACGTACTATATACGACATTATTATATTTTCAATATCCAATTCTTCTTCTTCTCTTATGCCCACATTGACATATCTATGTCATCATGTGTCTTGACAACCAGTAAATATAGGACTCCTGTTCCCTCCTGTCCATACCCCCTGGCATTTCCCCATAGTGTCCTTTCAATGTAGCGCATTTAAATAGATGTTGTCTGTCCTGTGTTTCATCACCACAAAGTTTACACATGCTGTTCTCCATCACACCTATTCTATGCAAGTGCTTTGCTAGCAAGTCATGGCCGGTATCTAGTCTAAACTGTGCTGTTGTAGTTCTTCTCCTATAACGGTTTGTCCTATCATTCCTTCCTTTCCTTGTATTAACTAGCTCACTCCACATTTTATTCTTGCCTTTCTCCTTCCATGCTTTCTTTACCTCCGAGTTGCTGGCTGATTTCAGATGTGATTTAGCTGATCTGTATGAAATGTTGTTTATGAATTGCTTGGTTTTACTTCCCATTTTAGCGAGGAAATCAGCCTTCTCGTTTCCGTTTATGCCGCAGTGTGCCGGTATCCACTGTAGCATTACTGTGTTACCTGCATTCATCAACCTCAGGATTCTTATCTTGCAGTTTCTTATTCCTGCTTCTGTTTCTTCTCTACTCACTATAGCCTGGATAGATGCTCTTGAGTCTGTTAGTATCACCATCTCAGTGGCGTAGCTAGTAGCTCAAAGGCTCGGGTGCAAGGTTTTCTGATGGGCTTCTGTACTTGCGTGGGCTACACGGGGTCTGGGGCGAAGCCCCAGGAGGCGAATTTTTTTGGGCCTTTTTTTGCTCAAAATAGCCTGTAGAGCGATCTGAGACAGTGAGTGACGTGGAATTCGGCCTAGTTTAAAAAAAGGAACTTAACTTTGGCATTTTACTAATTTCCACAGACAATTATTGTTCGTCTCTCTTTCGTTTAATTTTTGCCTTTGCTGACTGACCTTTCTTGGGTTCACAACACCAATCACCAATTGAAGTAACACAACACTCCACCGGCGGCAAATTATCACTCCCGAACCGAACGCACGTGAAGTACATGCACATGCATGGGAAAACGTGGGCAGTTCGTACAGGTTGTGGCTGGCTGGACTTTCAGTAGTCGACCACGGCGCGGGCCAGCGAGCTATTCTAGTGAGTGCAAGCGATAGTGAGCGACGAACATCGCACGCAAGAAATGTGTTCGGAACGTATTCCTTCCTTTGTAGTTTGGATCAGCTGAGCGGTTGCGGTGTGGGGTGGGTGTGTAAAATACGCGGAACATTCAAACAACAACAATTAAGTGCCATCTTTGTCATATCGAGAAATTAATTTCCAATGAAAATAAAGACATTTTATATTTAAAAATTACACCCTCGCGCTCTTCGGGGCCCCTTCGCGGCATTGAGGGCCCCCTTCGGGGCCCTCAATGCTCAGGGCCCGGGTGCGACCGCACCCCTTGCACCCCTATTCCTACGCCCCTGCACCATCTTCCTTTCTCTAAAGTATTCAATCTTCTCCAACGCTTTGCTTATTGCTCTCATCTCCCCATCAAAGTTACTCCCATTTGATCCTGCTGGGAATGATTCCTCAAACTCTACTGTGTATTCCTGCACCTGCATTCCCTTCTCCTAGTGTTGCTGATCCATCCGTGTATATATGCAGCCACTCCTTCTCTGGGTATTCTTTGTGAATAAATCTTAGTGCCAGACTTCTCATATGCTCCTCTTGATAGTTCTTCTTTTTCTCTTGTATTCCTTCAATATTTAGTTGATGGTTTACTTCCAATGATGACATATGAATGTTTGGTTTTCCTATTTCTTGTCTGTTTTCAGTTATCACTTCCCCATTAACTTTCCCACTACATTTCTAGCTTCAGTTATGAATGTTTTTTGTGTTTTAAGGCCTTCTTGGGGATCTCTGTCCCAATAATCTACATCCAAGCAAACCATTTTTTCGTACAGGCTTCCAGCTGCTACATTTCTCCTTGCTTCCAGTGGTGGGACTTCAGCTACTGTTTCCATTGCGGTGATAGGTGTGGTTTTCACTCCTGTTATGATCCTCGGGGCTTTATTTTGGATAATGTTGAGCTTGTCCAAGTGTGTTTTTGAAGTGTTACAACATGGCATTTCCATATTCCAACACTGGACGTATGTATGTTTTGTATGTCGTAGATAGTGTATTGACATTGGCTCCCCAAGTTACCCCTGATACTCTTTTCAGTAAGCCTAGTCTTTTATTACTTAATTGGCACATTCTGTCAATATGGCTAGACAATAGACATCGTCATTTTCTTATCCATCATTACGCTAAGGTAGATTGGGTTTTCTTCGTATTTTAAGCTTACTCCTTTGTATTTTAGGCTTAACTGGGGCATTGTTCTTCCTGTTGTACAATAATTGTATACTGTTTTTGTTTCATTCACTACCATCCCATTTTCCCTGGTCCATTCTTCTAATGCTTGCAATGCCTTGTTCATTTCTAACTCCATTTTCTGTACGTCTCTGTCACTACACCAAAGCACCACATCATCCGCAAATAACTTGATCTTTACCTCGCTTCTTTCCTGTATATATTGCGCCAAGTCGTTTATATATATCAGGAAGTAAGTAGGGCTTGTTACTGCCCCTTGTGGTACTCCTGCCTTGGTTTTTCTATACCGTGATCGTTTGTTGTTGCTTCTTACTCTTATATATCTCTGACTTAGAAATTTTTTACTCCATCTGTATATGTTGTGTGGTACTCCCATCTCTTTCATCTTTTTTAAAAGTATTTCTCTATCTACTAGTATATCAAATGCAGTCTAAAAATCAACATAAACTACCAGTGTAGATAACTTCTTATTAAACCCTTCCTTAATATCCTGCTGAAAGTATGCCACCTGGTCTAATGTCCCTCTGTTCTGCCTAAAATTTGCCTGCTCCTTTGCCAACACTTCATTCGATTCTAAAAATGTTTTTAGCCTATAGTTGACCATATGCTCCATTGTTTTAGCCATCATCGATGTAAAGGCTATTGGCCTGTAGCTTTCGACTTTTGAGCTATCCTTCCCATTTTACTGCAGTGGTATTATTTCTGCTTTCCTCCATATATCAGGAATATTGTATTTCCAGATGTATTCAAGAGATTGAGTATTGCACTTTTACCTTCCTTGCCATGGTTCTTTAGAAATTCTGGGTATACGCGTTTCCAAGCAAAGGGGTTGCTACCTGGTGGCGAAAAATGCAACTGTCTGATCAGTGATAGTCGGAGGAGCGCGCTATGTGCTTACCTGAAGAACACATGTCATTCCGTGTTTGTCACTTATAAATATGTACAATCACAGGTACATTTTCGTTGCTCTCCCAAAATGTTGTTAATTGATGATATGCATTGGGATGCATTGGGGTGCACCAAAATGATCAAATCGCTCTCCAATATGCGGGATTCGAGACCATGTCCACCAGAATAATATTACTATATTCAGACCTGCGCCCCATGCACCCATGAGACACCGAGGATGGCATTTGTAGCCATATTACAATTCTCTAATTGTAATATCATAATATGTAAATCATTGGTATTTATAGGCTATATACTAAATATAGGCTAACAGGGTACGATAAATACTAAATCAAATTCAAACCGTCAAGAATGTTCACAACTCATAGTAAACACATACAGTATCGCTCGCTTCATATGGCTCTTTTAATTGAGATATACTTTTTAGTTTTATTATGATAATTTAATATAAATAAAGTCATAATAATTATAACAAAACAATAACAAAAATAATAATAATTGTATTAGGGCTTATGCACAAGTCCCAACTCCTTTTCTACCTTATAAAATTAATGTAGGCCTAGATATACCATTTACCGTCATTGTTCATTTATTAAAAAAACATAATATCATAATAAATACGATTTATATTGTTACAATAGAATAAGTATAATGATATGACCTTCATGATTTTAAAGCTGTCTGCAGAATGACGCGTCATGCCATTATTGACATACAAAACAACAATAAAAATAGTCCGTCAGCTATTCAATAGGCCTACTTTTAATAAAATGTATATTTAAAAAGAAAACGTCCTGAGTGTATAGTAGATAAATATATATAGGCCTACTCCGATTGCGTTTACATTGTAAAACGATGTAGAAAACGTGCAAAACAAGTGCTATAATTTACAGAAGTCTTTTGATTTTTAGGTATCAAGTAAATTATTGAAATTATTAGTATTGGTGGGCAACGTTTTCTTGTCAAAATATCATCGATCTTCATCATTCAACATTATTTGATACACTTGTTACTGTATTTAATAGTTTAACAGTGTGGTTTGTTCTTTTCGAGCTAATATCATCAAAAAATCTCAATTTTTTGTTGTAATTTAAAATGCCATTAAATTCCCGTTTTTAATAAAGCCGATCCCCAAAACTTACGAATTTTACTAATAAAACACGCGGACGATATGACATAGTAATCAACAATGTTTTCGCAAATGATCAGAAATGTAACAAAAATCAAGTTGAACCTAACTGAAAATACAGCGCTCGCCGTAAGCAGCTCGCCTCTATCACCGATCGGTCCGACATGTTGCGTTTTAGTGCTGCCATCTATCTTTGCTTGGAAACGCGTATATCAGGTCGACTCCTGGTGATTTTTTAATTTTAAGCCTTCTTAGTTCTTAGTGCTTCTTCCAATTGGCTCATTATGAAAGGTGAGTTATATGGGTCTTTTATGTCATCCACAAATTTTTGGAATTCAACTTTAGTGTGCTTATTTTTCTTTGGTTTTGCTTGTTTAGCTTGAAATTCACATATCACTTCTGCTTTCCTCTTATCATCGTGTATTTCTTCTCCATTGTGTACTAATAACTCATTTTTGTTTGATTTTTTTTCTTGGTTATTTAATTTAGAGAAGAATGTATGTGCCCTTTTCCCGTCCTTTAGGTAATCAATATTTTCTACAAATTCTTGTAATGCCCTCTTTTTGCTCTCGAGTATGGCCCTTTTTAGTTTTGCTTGTCTTTTCCTTAGCTCTATCATATCTTCCATGTTTTGTGTTTTCTCAGCCTTCTTCCTTGCTTCATCTCTCTGATCTTTGAGCACTGAGAGTTCATTGTTCCAAAATGGTTTAAACCGTTTTACTTTGCCTCTAGGTATATGTTTTTCAGCTGCATCCTGTATTATTTTTATTATTTTTGCATTCTCCCTATCTATGTCCTCTTCAGCCTCCCTCTCGTCAAATGCCTTTTCTGTGTCTTGTCTAAACCCTCTTCAATTTGCCTTTTTGAAATTCCATGTGCACTTTGTATCCTCTTCCTCTTTGTTTCCCTTTTCTCTAGTGACTAATATCATTTTATGACCTGCTCCAGTAGGGGATTCCAGATTTTCTTGTTTAACCTCTTCTTGTAGATTGGCATGGGTAAAAACTAGATCGGGTCTTGACAGGTCTCCTTTGTATGACAGAAAAGTGAATGGTTCCTCTGCATTTACCAATATTAGCAGATTGCTGTCTACATATTCTTCTAAAATAGAGCCTACTCGTGTCATTTGTTTATAATTCCAAAGTGTGTTTGGTGCGTTAAAATCCCCAATTAAAATTGCATTGCTGTCTATATCGACTAAGTCTAGTAGTTTTGTTTCATTTCTGGGTGGGTTATATACAATGATGAATTTTGTCTTGGTGCCATTTTTCCATATTTCCATTTGAACAATCTCGATTTTGTCGTTCTCCTCCATTGCGTGTATTTCTTTGAAACGGCAAGTGATCCCCACCCTGACACCAACTAGGATGCCTGAAGAGATTCTCCTTTGTCTTTTTAGTTTGTACATCGTAAATCCTTGTGTATAAGCTTAGTCATTTTTATAGTCTTCAGTAATAGCACCTGCTTCCGTTATTGCTAATGCGTCCACATTTCTATCAGCGATTACTTTTTTAAATTCAACATACTTATCTTTGGTGATTCCACCAGCGTTCCAGAATAAGAATGTACATTTATTGCCCCTAGAGGGGCATTTTGTTCTATCCATCTTCCAATTAGACCTATCTCTCCTGTTATCAAGCGCTGGCATCCTTGTTGTCAGTCGTTTCGCATAAGCCAGGGGGCACGTGAAAGAGTTTTTAAACACTAAATCCTCTTTGCGGACGCGACTGACTTCACCCCTTATATATTCAATATTCAATTAACCAGCTACAAGCAGTTCTTCCTGCCCATTTTAAAGGATTAAATATCTATGATAAAATAATTAATGTCATTTAGATCCGTGACAACCTATGAAATACAAATGCGGAACCTCGAAAGCATTCATTATGAAGATGATATGACTTATTTGTACACAGCCTTGTTAACTCGTCTTAGTAGGATAACTGAATAAGAGTACTATCCCAACTATTTGCGTGTATGTAGGCCTATAGTTGACGGCTGTCTGTGGCTGAAGAGAGCTAGATAAGGTTAGCCTGGTAAGGTATTTCACTGTTAACTCATCAGACTCCCAAGGTTAGCGCAGGTTGAGCCAGGACGACGCTCACAGTCTCATGTCAACATCGGTGAGACAGTTCCCTTTCGCTGCATTTGGGTAGCCGGTCTAATGATGCTGGTGTAAAGGAGCTATCTCACCTGGAAACTAAAATTCATCATGGGTTTTGACTTTTGAGCAGGGCATGTCCGGTACCGGTACTGTTAACATTTTATAAGGCAGAAAAAAAAATCATATTTAAAAAAAGATATTACTACAACAAATTATATTATTTACAGATATATGTCCGCAGCTAACTATTTCTGACGGCTATGCTTCAGTTCAATTCACCAATTTATTTTATTTGCATTTTATACAAGTTTAACATTTCATAATATGTACAACAAAGAATAGCAAAGTCTAAAAAGTTTTGGGGAAATTTGGAACGTGGCAATTTACAAAAAATCTGACAAAAGAACAAGACAAAGTTTTGATTAATACAAATTTAAATATAAAATAAATTAAGGAGTGTGCACTCTTATTAGATTTATGGTACATTAACCCTCTCTCCTTGGCCATACTTCCTTCAGTCCGGGCAACACTTATCTACTTTATCACGATGT
>JAMZAV010006052.1:0-31088 GCA_024449915.1 Sweltsa coloradensis | reverse complement strand
CCCGTTAAAACCTAAGACAAGAAACTGATGGACTTTGAGGACGTCTGTTTGTTTTCCTCCCAAACAGGTTACTTTTTGTATGGATGCTCTGTATCCCAATGACAGCCCAAGTCTCATGACTTATGTGTGCACCAAAATGTAAACATTTACTTTGACTACTATTGCAATACATTTCAAACTATTTTATGTACCACACATTGATACTTAAAAAAACGCATCAACTAAGATCTATGTTTAATATCAATACTGAATACCGAATACTGTTCATGTGCTGTCATATGTGATGGAAGATGGCGAGTTGTTGAATTAATTTTATATTTTGTGCTATACAAATTTTTTGAATGCATCAAAACCAGAAAAACCATAAAATACCATTAACGTGTACAGTATTTGTGTCTACATGGTAGTATGTAAAAAGCCATTAAATAAATATAATTAAATACTACTTTAAGGCCACATAGCCGTCAGAGTTTTAAAAAAACTTTTTTTAGTAATTTATTTATGTTATTCTATAATTTTATTTTTATTTTAAAAATATCTTTTGTATCAACACAAAAATTAAGATAGTTTGAATGCACTAACTGTAAGTTGTGAAACTTTGACGTTGATTTTCTCAGAATCTTATTTTTTAATACAAAGGTACATTTTTCTCAGGAACTAGATGCAAATGTCTTGAAAATTAAGTCATTTAGATATATTGAGTCTCAAAATTTTGCCCCTTTCAATAATACGGTTTTTGTATTACTTCTAACTATAATAATTCAAACAAGTGTTACTATAATTGTTTTTAAATACACTAAACACACAGTTTAATTAAACGCAATTAAATATAGTTTCCAGCTACAGACTCTGTGTAATGAAAAGGGGAAAGTGTAAAGGATTAAATTCTGCAGCTAGAAAATAATAGAGATCTATGTATGGATATTTAAAAAAAAATGTACCGTAGTAAATGGATAATTTAACATGCGTAGGATACAAACGTCCGTGTTCCCCCCCCCCCCCCTTAAGAAACACCATAATTCGTAATACTGACAATGTACTAACAAACTGACAATCTGTGCAAACTATGCTTTCTGCGCAATGTGTGCAATATGACGATCTAACATACAGACAAACTGTGTAAACTGTGAATTCCCTACAAAAAGGGCAATCTAACATACTGACACACTAACTATCTAAACAAACTGTGCATTCTGTGCAAACTGTGCATTCTGCGCAATATGTGCAAACTGACAATCTAAAGAACTAAAACTGTGCAAACTGTGCATTCTGTGCAATATCTCCAATCAGAAAAACTGACAAATTGTGCAAACTGTACAAACTGTGTATTCAGTGCAATTTGTGCATACTGACAATCTGACGAACTAAAACTGTGCAAAACTGTGCATTCTGTGCAATATGTGCAAATTGACAATCTGACGAATTATCAAACTGACAAACTGTTTAAACAGTGCATTCTGTGCAATATCTGCAATCAGACTAACTGACAAATTGTGCAAGCTGTGCAAACTGTGCATTATGTGCAATATGAGCAAACTGACAATCTGACGAACAAAAAGTGTGCAGACAGTGCATTCTGTGCAATAAGTGCAATCTGGCAATCTGACAAATTATCAAACTGGCATACTGTAGAAACAGTGCATTTTGTGCAATATCTGCAATCAGAAAACTGACAAATTGTGCAAACTGTGCAAACTGTGCATGCAGTGGTATTTGTGCATACTTACAATCTGACGAGGAAAACTGTGCAATCTGTGCATTCTGCTCATTATGTGCAATCTGACAATCTGAAGAACTCAAAGTGGGCAAACTGTGCATTCTGCGCAATATGTGCACACTGACAATTTAAAGAACTAAAACCGTACAAACTGTGCATTCAGCGCAATATGAGCAAACTGACAATCTGACGAACAAAAACCGTGCAGACAGTGCATTCTGTGTAATATGTGCAATCTAGCAATCTGACAAATTATCAAACTGGCAAACTGTTGAAACAGTGCATTCTGCGCAATATGTGCAAACTGACAATCTAAAAAATTTAATCTCTGAAACTGTGCATTTGCGAATTGAATTGACAAACTGAAAACAGTGCAATGAACATTCTTGAAATATGGAATGACAGTCAAACAACTGCAAATGGCTTTCGCGCAATGTCCAATTGAAAAAAAAGAAAACTGTCGGAAAATTTCATTCTGCGCAATATTGCAAAAACCTGACAACTAAGAAATTAAAAATTTGCAAAACTTGTGCAATTCTGGAAAAATTTAAATTGCAAAAAACTGACCAAAACAAAGTGCAAAATGCTTTTTGGCAATTGTGAATTGACGTCAACAACGCAAACGGGAAAACTGTGCATTCTACGGGCAATTAAATCTGAAAAAAAAACAAACAAACTGTAAATTTGTGAAAATGTGCATTCTGCAAATTAAAATGCAATAAACTTTTGCAAACTGGCATTTTGCAAATGTATGGGTGACAAAACTGACATTGTGCAATATTAATCGAGAAAACTCAAAATTGGCAAAAATGAAACTGACCAATTTTCTAACAACTGACAATCCGTCCCAACTTGCTTCTGCGCAATTTGGGTGCAATTGACAATCTAAAAAATTAAAACAAAACTGTGACTTGTGAATTGAAATTTGGGCAATCTAACATACTAAAACTAAACTTTTCTTAAACAAACTGGAAAATCTGGCAAAACCTGTGCTTTCTGCGCAATATGGCAAACTGACAATCTGAACTAAAAAACTGTCAAACTGTGCATTCTGTGCAATATTGAAATCGAAAAAAGCTGCCAAATTTTGCAAACTGTGCATTCTGTCCAATATTAAATTCAGAAAAACGGGAAAATTTTTTGTGCAACTGTACAAACTGGATTAAAGGCAATTTGTGCTTTCTTACAATCTGACCGAAACTAAACTTGAAAACGTGCATTCTGGCAAAATGGAAAATTGACAATCTAACGAACTTAAACTTGAAACTGTGCACTTTGGGCAATATGTAACTGAAAATCTTGACGCTTTTAAACCGGTCGTGCAAAACTGTGCTTTCCCCTGTAATATGCAAATTTGACAATTTACGAATAAAAAAATAGCAAATGGTTTCCCATTCTGGCAAATATTGCCTTGAAATTTTGGGTTAAAAAACTGTTCAAATGTTTGAATTCTGGGGGCAATATGACCTGAAAACGGACCATTGTTAACTTTGAAATGTTTTTCCGATCCCATATTTCATTCAAAATACAATCTGTGGAAACTTTTTTGGCACCTCAATTTGTCATACTTAATTTGAAATTAAACTTGAACTCTTGCGATTCGCCTACAAAAACAACAACAAACCCCCCAGGGGGTGCCATTTGGAAAAATTTTGGGACAAAATGCACCTGACGAACAAACGAAACTGCATTCGGCCAAATATAATAAAATAATAATAAAATAATCAAAAGAACTAAAACTGTGCAAACTGTGCATTCTGTGCAATATGTGCAGTTAGACAAGTTGACAAACTGACAAACAAAAGCAAACTGAGCATTCTTGGCAATATGTGTAACATGACAGTCTAACAAACTGACAAACTGTGCATCTGCGCACAATGTCCATTTGAAAAAAGACAAAACTGTCAAATTGTGTAAACTGTGCATTCTGTGCAAACTGAGCATTCTGCGCAATATGAGCAAAAGACAAAATATCAAACTTGCACTCTGTGAAAAACTGTGCTTTTCTGTGCAATTTGTGCAATCTCACAAGCTGATTAACTAAAACTTTGTAAACTTTGCATTCTGTGCAATATGTGCAAATGACAATCTGACGTTTTATCAAACTGGCAAACTGTTTAAAACAGTGCATCTGTGAAAATACAGCCAATTCAGACAAAATGGCAATCTGTTTAAAAAGTGCATTTGGTGCAATATCAGCAACGGGACAAATGAAAAAATGTGAAAGCTGTGCAAACTCTGCATATGCGCAATACTAGAAAACTGACAATCTGACGAACAAAAAGGTGCAGACAGTGCATTCTGTGCAATATGTGCAATCTGGCAAATCGGGACAAAATTATCAAACGGGCCCATACTGTTGAAACAGTGCTTTTGTCCCAATATCTGCAATCAGAAAACTGACAAATTGTGCAAACTGTGCATGCAGTGCAATTGGGCATACTTACAATCTAAACGAGGAAAACTGTGCAATCTGGGGCATTCTGCTCATTATGTGCAATCGGGACAATTGAAGAACTCAAACTGGGCAAACTGTGCATTCTGTGCAATATGTGCAATCTGACAATCTGACGAATCAAACTGGCAAACTGTTGAAACTGTGCATTCTGTGCAATATCTGCCAATCAGACAAACTGACAAATTGTGCAAACTGTGCACTCTGCGCAATATGAGCAAACTGACAATCTGACGAACAAAAACCGTTCAGACAGTGCATTCTGTGCAATTTGTGCATACTTACAATCGGACGAACTTAAACTGTGCAATCTGTGCAATCTGACAATCGCATTCTGCGCAATATGTTAAATCTGACAAACTGACAAACAGTGCAAACTGAACATTCTTGGCAATATGTGTAAACATGACAGTCAAACAACTGACAAAATGTGCATTCTGCGCGCAATGCCCAATCTGAAAAAAAAGACAAACGGGTCAAATTGGTAAACTGTGATTCTGTGCAATATTTGTATTCTGAAATTCTAAACAAACTAAACACAATGAAATTTGACAAACTAAAAAACTGACAAAATGTATGTCCCTGACGAAAACTAGCTAATTGACAAAATTTTATTGACAAACTGACATTTTTGCAATATTAATCTGACGAAAAACTCTTAAATTGGCAAAAATGAAACTGACAATGTACTAACAAACTGATAATCTGTGCAAACTATGCTTTCTGCGCAATGTGTGCAATATGAAGATCTGACATAAAGACAAACTGTGTAAACTGTGAATTCCCTACAATAAGGGCAATCAAACATACTGACACACTAACTATCTAAACAAACTGTGCATTCTGTGCAAACTGAGCATTCTATACAATATGTGCAATCTGACAATCGGACGAACTTAAACTGTGCAAACTGTGCATTCTGTGCAATATCTCCAATCAGAAAAACTGACAATTGTGCAAACTGTACAAACTGAGTATTCAGTGCAATTTGTGCATACTTACAATCTGACGAACTAAAACCGTGCAATCTGTGCATTATGCGCAATATGTGCAATCTGACAATCTAACGAACTTAAACTCTGAAAACTGTGCACTTTGTGCAATATGTGCAAACTGACAATCTGACTAACTAAAACTGTTCAAATGTGCATTCTGTGCAATATCTGCAATCTGAAAAACAGACAAATTGTTCAAACGGTGCAAACTGTGCATTCTATGCAATATCTGCAATGTAAAAACCTAACAAATTATGCATTCTGAACAATATGTGCATTCAGACAAGCTGACACTCTGCGCAAACTGTGCAAACCGTGCATTCTGTGCAATTTGTGCATACTTATACAATCTGACGAACTAAAACTGTGCAAACTGTGCATTCTGCGAAATACGTGCAAACTGACAATCTGACTAACTGAAGCTGTACAAACAGTGCATTCTTTGCAATATGTGCAATCTGACAAATTATCAAACTGGCAAACTGTTCACACTGTGCATTCTGTTCAATGTCTGCAATCTAAAAAACAGACAAATTGTGCATTCTGAACAATATGTGCAGTCAGACAAGCTGACAAACTGACTAACTGTGCAAACTGTGCATTCTGCGCTATATGAGCAAACTGACAATCTGACGAACTAAAACTGTGCAAACTGTACATTCTGCGAAATACGTGAAACGACAATCTGACTACTGAAGCAGTACAAACTGGCATCTGGGATTCTGTGCAAACTGACAAACTGACGAACATAAACTCTGCAAACTGTGCATTCTGTTATATGAGCAATTGACAATACTGACAACTAAACTGCGCAAACTGTGCATTCTGTGCAATATGAAAAACTGACAATCTGAAGAACTCGAACTGTGCATAGTGTGCATTCTGCGCAATATGTTTAATCTGACCAACTGAAACGAGAGCAAAACTGAGTATTCTGGCAATATGTGCAATCGACGTATCGGACGACTAAACGATGCATACTGTGCATTCTGTGCAATTTATGCAATTTGACATTCCGACGAACTAGCACTGTGCAAACTGAGCATTCTGCTCAATATGAGCAATAAGACAAAATATCAAACTTGCACTCTGTGAAAACTGTGCATTCTGTGCAATATCTGCAATCAGACAAACTGACAAATTGTGCAAGCTGTGCAAACTGTGCATTATGCGCAATATGAGAAAACTGACAATCTGACGAACAAAAACATTGCAGAGAGTGCATTCTGTGCAATATGTGCAATCTGGCAATCTGACAAATTATCAAACTGGCAAACTGTTGAAACAGTGCATATTGTGCAATATCTGCAATCAGAAAATTGACAAATTGTGCAAACTCTGCAAACTGTGCATGCAGTGCAATTTGTGCATACTTACAATCTGACGAAGTAAAACTGTGCAAATTGTGCATTCTGCGCAATATGTGCAAAAAGACAATCTGACTAACTAAAAATGTGCAAAACTGTGCATTCTGTGCAATATGAGCAATTGACAATCTGACGAACTTAAACTGTGCAAACTGTGCATTCTGTGCAATATGTGTAATCTGACAAATTATCAAACTGGCAAACTGTTAAAACTGTGCATTCTGTGCAATGTCTGCAATCTGAAAAACAGACAAATTGTGCATTGTTAACAATATGTGCATTCAGTCAAGCTGACAATCTGTGCTAACTGTGCAAACTGTGCATTCTACGCAATATGTTTAATCTGACAAACTGACACACAGAGCAAACTGAGCATTCTTGGCAATATGTGTAACATGACAGTCTACAAACTGGCAAACTGTGCATTCTGCGCACAATGTCCAATCTGAAAAAAAGACAAATTGTCAAATTGTGTAAAACTGTGCATTCTGTGCAATATTGTGTTCTGAAATTCTAGCAAACTAACACAATGGAATTGACAAACTGAAAAAAAGACAATAGTATGTACTGACGAAAACTAGCAAATTGACAAAATGAAAACCGACAATGTACTAACAAACTGACGATATGTGCAAACTATGCTTTCTGCGCAATATGTGCAAAATGTCGATCTGACATACAGACTACTTTGTAAACTGTGAATTCCCTACAGACTTACTTTGTACTAACTATCTGAGCAAACTGTGCATTCTGTGCAAAACTGTGCATTCTGTGCAATATGTGCAATCTGACTATCGGACGAACTAAAACTGTGCAAACTGTGCAAACTGAGCATTCTGTGCAAAATGTGCAAATTGACAATCTAACGAACTAAATCTGTGCAAACTGTGCATTCTGTGCAAAATGTGCAGTCAGACAAGCTGACAATCTGACTAACTGAGCACTTTTATGGCAATATGTGCAACATGACAATCTAACAAACTGACAAACTGAGCATTTTGCGCAATATGTTCAAACTTACAATCTGAACAACTAAATTTGTGCAAACTGTGCAATCTGTGCAATATCTGCAAACTAGAAAACAAACAAATTCATTAAAAATTTTGGCAATTTGTGCAAACTGTGCAAATTGCAGTCTGTGCAATTTGAGCACTCTGAAAATCTGACGAAATAAAAAACTGCGCAAAACTGTGCATTCTGTGCAATATGTTTTTCCCCCCCCCCCTTTTCCTTTTCTTTTTCTTTTTTTTTTCTGCCAAACTTTACAATCTGACGATTAAAACTGTGCAACACTGTGCATTCCTGCCAATATGTTGCAGTTTTAGGTGGTTTCAATTGTAGTTTGACATATTCACAAAATGCACAGTTTTCTCAGTTTTAGTTTGTCAGATTGTCAGATTGATCATATTGCACAAAATGCACAGTGTTGCAGAGTTTTAAGTTTCGTCAGATTGTCAGTTTGCCCATGTATTGCACAAGATAGCCACAGTTGGTACAGTTTCTTATTTAGTCAGATTGTCAGTTTGCACCATATGTGGAGCAAGAATACACAGTTTGGCACAGATTGTCCAGCTTGTCTGAAAGCACAATATTCAGAATATGCTCAATATGTCTGTTTTTCAGATTACAGATATTGATAGAATGCACAGTTTGCACCGTTTTAGTGTTTCAAGATTGTATAAGGTGTGCACATATTGCGCCAGAATGCACAGTTTGCACAGGTTCTTAGAACGCTCGGATTGTAAGTTTGCACATATTGCACAGAATGCACAGTTTGCGCAGTTTTATTTCGTCAGATTGTCAGATTGCTCATTTTGCACAGAATGCACAGTTTGCAGAGTTTAAGTTCGTTTGATTGTTATATTTGCACAACTAATG
This sequence comes from Sweltsa coloradensis, assembly GCA_024449915.1. Classification (NCBI taxonomy): domain Eukaryota; kingdom Metazoa; phylum Arthropoda; class Insecta; order Plecoptera; family Chloroperlidae; genus Sweltsa; species Sweltsa coloradensis. The sequence goes on along the minus strand of JAMZAV010006052.1, from coordinate 22,676 downwards.
CGATAGTAGTGCACAAGATGCCAACGATTTAGTTCGTCAGATTTGTAAGATGCACAAAAATTGCACAGGCACTTGCATTTGCACGTTTGCCACAAATTGGTCCAGCTCGTTTATGACTGCACATATTGCGCAGAATGCCAGTTTGCACAGAATGCACAGTTTGCTCAGCTAGTATAGTGTATATGTTAGATTGCCCTTATTGTAGGGAAATCACAGTTTCACAGTTGTCTGTATGCTTAGTATCGGTCATATTGCACACATTGGTAGCAAGCATAGTTTGCACAGATTGGTCAGTTTGTTAGTTAATTGTCAGTTTCATTTTGCCAATTAAGAGTTTTCGTAAGAGTGCAATTGCAATAATGTCAGTTTGTACTTAACATTTTTGTCAATTGCTAGTTTTCGTACGTGGTACATACATATTGTCAGTTTTTCAGTTTGTCAATTACATTTGATAGTTTGTTAGATTTCAGAATACAAATATTGCACAAGAATGCACACATTTCTAACAATTGACAGTTTGTCTTTGTTTTTCAGATTGGACATAAGCGCGCAGAATGCACAGTTTGTCAGTTTTGTTTGACTGTCATGTTATACACATATTGCCAAGAATGTTCAGTTTGCACTGTTTGTCAGTTTGTAGATTTAACATAAACCATTCAAATTACGCAGAATGCCACAGATTGCACAGATTTAGTTCTTAAGATTGTCAGTTTGCACATAATGCGCAGAATGAAAGTTTGCACAGTATTACTCTTTAGATTGGTAAACTTTGACTATTGCGCAGAATGCACAGTTTGCCACAATTAAAGTTGCGCAGATTGTCAGGTTTGCACATATTGTCACAGAATGCACGTTTGCAACAGTTTTAGTTCTTTAGATTGTCAGATCTGCACATATTGCGCTGAATGCACAGTTTCGCACAGTTTTGTCACAATTTTGTCCGTTTGTCTGATTGCAGATAGTGAACAGAATGCACTGTTATCAAAACAGTCTGCCGTTTGATTTCGGTCGGATTGTCAGTTTGCACATTATGCACAGAATGCACAGTTTGCACAGTTTTAGTTCTTTAGATTGTCATTTTGCACATATTGCCGCAGAATGTGCCACAGTTTTGCACCAGATTTGAGTTCTTCAGATTGTAAGATTGCACATATTGAGCAGAATGCACAGCTTGCACAGTTTTACTTCGTCAGATTGTAAGTATGCACAAATTGCACTGCATGCACAGTTTGCAGAGTTTGCAAACAATTTGGCAATTTTCTGATTGCAGATATTGCACAGTATGCACTGGATTTCAACAGTTTCGCAGTTTGATTAATTTGTCCAGATTGCCAGACTTTGCACATATTGCACAGAAATGCACTCTCTGCAATGTTTTGTTCGTCAGAATTGTCAGTCGATAGTTCGTCGGATTGTCAGATTTGCATAAAATTGACAGAATGCACAGTATGCACAGTTTAAGTGGTCCGATTGTCCAGGATTGCACACCATATTGCGCCGAAGAATGTCTCGAGTTTGCACAGAATGAACAAGCTTTACAACAAATTTTGACAGGTTTGTCCTTTTATTCAGAATGGCCATTGTGCGCAGAATGCTCAGTTTGCACAGTTTGCACAGTTTGCACAATTTGTCAGTTTGTCTGATAGCAGATTCATGCACAGGGATGACAAGTCGCTTTCAACAGGTTGCCTCTAAGTGTGATTCGTCAGATTGTCAATGTGTGCACATAATGCGCAGAATGCACAGTTTGCTCAGAGTAGTTAGGTGTGTCACCCCACGATGTTAGATTGCCCTTATTGTAGAGAATTCACAGTATCCACAGTTTTCTGTATATTTAGACTCGTCATATTGCACAGCTAATGCGCAGATAGCATAGTTTGCCACAGATTGTCAGTTGTTAGTCATGTCAGTTTCATTTGCCAATTTAAGAGTTTTGTCAGATTAATATTGCAATAATGTCCAGTTTGTCAATAAATTTGTCAATTTGCTAGGTTTCGTCAGGTACATACATATTGTCAGTTTTCAGTTTGCTCAATTACATTGTGTTAGTTTGTTAGAATTTCAAGAATACAAATATTGCCAGAATGCACATTTACACAATTTGACAGTTTGGTCTTTTTTTCAGATAGGACATAGTGCGCAGAATTCACAGTTTGTCAGTTTGTTTGACTGTCATGTTACACATAATTTGGCCAAAGAATGTTCAGTTTGCACTGTTTGTCAGTTGTTCAGATTTACACATTATTACGCAGAAATGCACAGTTTGCAGAAGATATAGTTCTTAAGAATGTCAGTTTGCACATATTGCGCAGAATGAAAGTTTGCACAGTTTTACTTCTTTAGATTGTCACTTTGCACATATTGCGCAGAATGCACAGTTTGCACAATTAAAGTTCGTCAGATTCAGTTGCACATCATTGCACAAGACATGCACAGTGTTACGTTCTTTAGATCGTTCAGATTGTCAGTTTAACATATTGCACTGAAATGAACAGATTTGCAAAGTTTTAGTTGTCAGCTTATCAGAATGCACAAATTGCACAGAAAGCAAAAGTTGCCCACATGAGTTTAGTTCGTGGATTGTCAGTTTGCACTTTTTTCACAGAGGAATGACACAGTTCGCAGCGTTGAAGGTTCGTAAAATTGTCATATGTATTGCACACCATATTGCGATGAATGCACAGATTGCACAGATTAAGTTCGTCAGATTGTAAGTATGCACAAATTGACAGAATGCACGGTTTTGCACCGTTTTAGTGTTCCGGCATTGTCATTGCACATATTGCACAAAATGCACAGTTTTCACAGTATTATTTTGTCGGATTGTCAGTTTGCACATTATGCACAGAATGCACAGTTTGCAGAGTTTTAAGTTCGTAAGATTGTTATATTGCACATATTGCAAGAATGCACTCTCTGAATGATTTGTTCGTCAGATTGTCAGTTTTCTCATATTGCGCATAATGCACCAGTTTTGCACAGACTTGCACAATGTCAGTTTGTCTGATTGCTGATATTGCACAGAATGCACTGTTTAATCAGTTGCCAGTTTGATAATTCGTTAGATTGTCAATTTTTCACCATATGCACAGAATGCAAAGTTTGCCAAAACAAAGTTTGAGTTCTTCAGCTCTGCAGTTTGAAAAAAATTGCACAGAATGCACAGTTTTCACAGAGTTGGCAAGTTTGATATTTTGTCTTATTCTCATATTGAGCAGAATGCTCAGTTTGGCACAGTTGCAGTTCGTCGGATGTCAGATTGCATAAATTGCACAGAATGCACAGTATGCACAGTTTAAGAACGTCCGATTGTCAGATTGCAAATATTGCGCAGAATGCTTCAGTTGCCACGAATGCACAGTTTACACACTTTTGACAGTTGTCTTTTTCAGAAATCGGGACATTGTGCGTGAATGCAAGTTTGTCAGTTTTGTTAGACAGTCATGTTACACATATTGCCTAAAGAATGCTCAGTTGTCTGTGTTTGTCAGTTTGTCAGAATTAAACAGATTGGCAGAATGCATAGTTTGCACAGTGTAGTCAGTTTGTCAGCTTGTGTCTGACTGCACATATTGCACAGAATGCACAGTTTTAGTTCTTTAGATTGTCACAATTTGCACATAGGTTGCGCAGAATGCACAGTTTGCAACAGAGTTCCACCCATGCACAGTGGCTCAGATAGTTAGTTGTGTCAGTATGTTAGATTGACTATTATTGTAGGGAATATCACAGTGTACACAGTTTGTCTGTATGTTAGATCGTCATACGTGCACCACATGGCAGAAAGATAGTTTGCACAGATGTCAGTTGTAGTTCATTGTCAGTTGCATTCTTGCCAATTTAAGAAGTTTTCGTCAGATTAATATTGCAATAATGTCGTTTGTCAATCAACATTTTGTCAATTGCTTAGTTGCTTCGTCAGGTACATTAATATTGTCAGGGTTTTCAGTTTGTCAATACATTGTGTTAGTTTGTTTTTCTTTTTTCCCTACGTAGAATTTCAGAATACAAAATTGACACAGAATGCACATTTTACACAATTTTGACAGTTTGTCTTTTTTTTTCGGATTGGACATTGCGCGCAGAATGACACAGTTGTCAGTTTGTTGACTGTCATGTTACACATATTGCCAAGAATGTTCAGTTTGCTCTGTTTGTCAGTTTGTCAGATTAAACATATTGCGCAGAATGCACAGTTTGCAGAGATTTAGTTCTTAAGATTGTCAGTTTGGCACATATGCGCAGAATGAAAGTTTGCCCACAGTTTCTTACTTCTTTGATTGTCACTGTGCAATATGCGCAGAATGCACAGTTTGCACAATTTGTCAGTTTGTCTGATTGCAGATATTGCACAGAATGCACTGTTTCAACAGTTTGCCAGTTTGATTCGTCAGTTTGTCATTTTGCACTTTTTTCACAGAATGCACAGTTGCAGAACTTGAAGTTAGTAAGATTGTATATGCACATATTGCGTAAATTGGCACAGATTGCACAGATTTACTTCGTCAGATTGTAAGTATGCACAAATTGCACAGGAATGCACGGTTTGCACGTTGTAGTTCGTTCAGATTGTCAGTTTGCCACATATTGCCACCAAATGCACAGTTTTCACAGTATTAATTTGTCAGTTTGTCTGATTGCACATATTGCACAGAATGCAAAGTTTGAAAAGTTTTAGTTCGTCAGCTTGTCAGATTACACAAATTGCACAGAATGCACAGTTTTCACAGAGTGCAAGTTTGATATTTTGTCTTATTGCTCATATTGAGCAGAATGCTCAGTTTGCACAGTGCTAGTTCGTCGGATTGTCAGATTGCATAAATTGCACAGAATGCACAGTATGCACAGTTTAAGTTCGTCCGATAGTCAGATTGCACATATTGCCAAGAATGCTCAGTTTGCTCTGTTTGTCAGTTTGTCAGATTAAACATATTGCGCAGAATGCATAGTTTGCACAGTTAGTACAGATTGTCAGCTTGTCTGAATGCACATATTGTTAAGAATGCACAATTTGTTTGTTTTTTTGTTGCAACTAATGCGATGAATGCACAGTTTGCACAGAATTTAGTTCGTCAGCACTTGTCAATTCTGCACATTCTGCAGAAGAATGCAACAGTTTGCCAAATGTTTTAGTGTCTGTCAGATTGTCAGTTTCTCATATTGCGCATAATTGCACAGTTTGCACAGCTTGCACAATTTGTCAGTTTGTCTGATTGTGGATATTGCACAGAATGCACTGTTTAAACGTTTGCCAGTTTGATAATTCGTAGATGTCAATTTGAACATATGCACTGAATGCAAAGTTTGCAAAGTTTAGTTCGTCAGCTGGTACAGATTGCACACTAATTGCACAGAATGCACAGTTTTCACAGAGTGCAAGTTTGATATTTTGTCTTATTGCTCATATGACAGGAATGCTCAGTTTGCACAGCTGTGCTAGTTCGTCGGATGTGGCAGATGGCATAAATTGCACAGAATGACAGTAGGCACAGTTTAAGGTCGTCGCTTGTTTCTGATAGCAGATCTATTTCACAGAATGCATGTTTCAAACAGATTTGCAGTTTGATTCGTCAGATTGGACAATTGCGCACCATATGCGACAGATATGCACAGTTTGCTCAGCTAGTAGTGTCCCGTCCCCACAGGTACATGGATATCGGCATCTCGCCTCCATCTGTATTGATAGAGAATTCACAGCATACCACACACAGTGCTAGTCTAGTACCTGTTAGATACGCTCATAGATTGCCCAGATCCACACATTGCGCAGAAAGCAATAGCTTTTGCAAGTATGGTCACAGTTTTGTTAGTTCATTGTCAGTTTCATGTTTTGCCAATTTAAGAGTTTACGTCAGATTATAATATTGCAATAATGTCAAGTTTGTCAATACATTGTGTCATTTGCTAGGTTTTCGTAAGGTACATACATATGTCAGTTTTTCAGTTTGTCACAACTTACATTGTCGTCTAAGTTTGTCATAAGAAGTTCAGGAATACAAATATTCACAGAATGCACAGTGTTTGTATACACAATTTTGACAGGTTGTTCTTTTTTTCACATGGACATTGCCGCGCAGAATGCACAGTTTGTCAAGGTCCCTGTTGTTTTTGACTGTATGTTCACATATTGCCAAGAATGGTCCAGTTTGCACTGTTGCAGTTTGGCAGATTTAACATATTACGCAGACAGCCACAGTTGGCAGAAGATTTAGTTTCTTAAGGATTGTCAAGTTGCACATAATGCGCAGAATGAAAGTTGGCACAGTTGTTTATACTTCTTTAGATTGTCACTTTGCACATAGTGCGCCAGAATGCACAGTTGCACAATTACAGTTGTCAGATTGTCAGTTTGAAACATATTGCACAGAATGGCACAGTTTGTTTTTTACACAGTTTTAAGTTCTTTAGATTGTCAGATGTGCACAAATATTGCGCAGAATGCACAGTATTGCACAGTTTGCACAATTTGTCAGTTTGTCTGGATTGCAAGATATTGCACAGAATGCACTGTTTCAACAGTTGCAGTTGATTTCGTCAGAATCTGTCAGTTTACACATAATGCACAGAATGAACAGTTTGCAAAGTTTTAGTTCGTTCAGCTTGACAGAATGCACAAAATTGCACAGGAATCACAATTTTTCACAGATTGTAGTTGATAGTTGTCATTTTTGCACACCCCCATTGCGCAGAATGCACAGTTTGCAAACAGTTTAGTCGTCCGATTTAGTCCGATTGGCACATATTGCACAGAGAATGCACAGTGTGCACAGTGTAGTCGTGGATTGTCCGTTTGCACCTTTTTTACACCAGAATGCACAGGTTTGCCACGAGTTGAAGTTCGTAAGATTTGTTTTATTGTACATATTGCGATTGAATGCACAGTTGCAAGATTTACTTCGTCAGATTAGGTAAGATAAAGCACAAAATTGCACAGAATGCACGGTTTGCACCGTTTTATTGTCTCAGATTGCAGTTTCTGCACCATATTGCACAAATGCACAGTATTCACAGTCTTAATTTTGTCGGATTGTCAGTTTGCCCACATTATGCACAGAATGCACAGTTGCCAGAGGTGTTTAAGTCAGTTACGATTCGTTATATTGCACTATATTACACAAAATGCACAGGTTTTCAGAGATAAGTTCACGATTGATTGTTTAAGTTTGCACCATATTGCACAGATGCACAGTTTGCACACGTTTTAATTTGTAATAGATTGGTCATTTGCACACATATTTGCGCAGAATGCCAGTGTTGGCCCAGTTTGAGTTCTTACAGATTGTCAAGATTGACACGATATTGAGCAGAATGCACAGCTTGCACAGTTTTACATTCGTCAGATTGTAAGTATGCACAAATTGCACTGCATGCACAGTTTGCACAGCTTGTACAATTTGTCAGTTTGTCTTATTGCTCATATTGAGCAGAATGTCAGTTTGCAAAGTGCTACTTTTTTTTCGTCGGATTGTCAGATTGCATAAAATGCACAGAATGCACAGTAGCACAGTTAAAGTTAGTACGATAGTCAGATTGCCACATATGCCAACGAATGCCTCAGTTTGCTCTGTTTTTCAGTCTGGCAGTATAAAAACATATTGGCGCCAGAAGCATAGTTTGCCCAAGTTAGTCAGCTGTCAGCTTGTCTGGACTGCACATATTGCACAGAAGTTTAGCACAGTTGCACAGTTTTGCACACGATTGATCAGCTTGTCTGATGCACATAGTGTAAGAGATGAACAATTTGGTTGTAGTTTGTTGATTGCAGATATTGCACAGATTGCACACAGTTCGACCACAGTCTTTTGTTGTTCAGATTGTAGTTTCACTAATTTTTTGCACTTATATGTTCACAGAGCATGCACAGTTATGCAGAGTTGTAAGCTTCGTTAGGTTGACAGATTAGCATACACTGATGTACAGCATTGCGCAAAGATGCACAGAATCACAGTTTATAGTTCAGTAAGTGATTTGACTCAGTTTTAGCAACACAAATTGCGCCGCAAAAAAATGCACCAAGTTTGCACAGTGTTTATATAGTTCGACGGCATGTCGAGTGACACCATTTCGACACAGAATGCAGTTTGCACAAAAATTGACAAGTTCAGTTAGATTGTCAGATTGCACATATTGCGCACAATACGATGCACACAGTATTGAGCACAGCTTGCACACATTCTGTCAGTTTGTCTGAATGCTGATAATTGCACACAGGATGCACTGTTTAAAACAGTTTGCCAGGTTGATAATTCGTCAGATGTTCAATTGTTCACAATATTGCACCTGGAATGCAAAGAGATTTGCAAAGTTTTAGTTCGTCAGCTTGTCAGATTGCACAAATTGCACAGAATGCACAAGTTTTCAAGAGTGCAAGTTGATATTTTGTCTAATTGCTTCACATGAAACAAGAATGCTACAGTGTTGCACTAGGCTAGTTCCGTCGGATTGTCTAGATTGCCATAAAATTGCACAGAAATGCACCAGTATGCACAGTTTAAGGTCGTCCGATTGTTCAGATTATGCACATATATTGCGCAGAATAACAACCACCGCTCAGTTGCACAGAAACTGCCACAGTTTACACAATTTGACAGTTTGTCTTTTTTTCAGAATGGACATTGTGCGCAGAATGCTCAGTTTGCACAGTTTGCACAGTTTGCACAATTTGTCAGTTTGTCTGATAGCAGATATTGCACAGAATGCACTGTTTCAACAGTTTGCCAGTTTGATTCGTCAGATTGTCAATTTGCACATATTGCGCAGAATGCACAGTTTGCTCAGATAGTTATTGTGTCAGTATGTTAGATTGCCACTATTCGTGAGAGAATTCACAGTATACACAGTTTTTATGTATGTAGATGTCAGATTGCACACATTGCGCAGAAGAAAGCATAGTTTGCAAGATTAGTCAGTTTTTAGAGTCATTGTCAGTTTCATTTTGCCAATTTAAGAGTTTTCGTCAGGTTAATATTGCAATAAGTCAGTTTGTCCAATAACATTTTTCAATTTGCTGTAGTTTTCGTCAGGTACATACATATTGTCAGTTTTTCACGTATTGTCAATTACATTGTGTTAGTTTGTTAGAAATTTCAGAATACAAATATTGCACAGAATGCACATTTACACAATATGACAGTTTGTGCCTGTTTTTTTTCGGATGGACATTGCGCGCAGGAATGCACAGTTTGTCAGTTTGTTGACTGTCATGTTACACATATTGCCAAGATGTTCAGTTTGCTCTGTTGTCAGTTGTCAGATTAAACATATAAGCAGAAATGCACAGTTTTGCAGAGATTAGATCCGTGCAGCTTGACCGAATGCAACAAAATTGCACAGAATGCACAATTTTCACAGATTGTTAGTTTGATAGTTTGTCATTTTGCACACATTTGCGCAGGAAGGCCACAGTTTGCACAGTTTTAGTTTCGGCCGATAGTCAGATTGCACATACTGCCACAGGAATGCAACAGTTTGACACAGTGTTAGTTCGTGGGATTGTCACAGTTTTGCACTTTTTTCACAGAATGCACAGTTTTGCAGAGTTGAAGATTGTAACTTGGTATATTACGCACACTATGCGATGAATGCACAGATTGCACATGATTATCTCGCCAGATTGTTAAGTATGCAAAATTGCACAGCTGCACGTTTGCACCGTTTAGTGTTCAGATTGTCAGTTTGAAAATATGCACAAAATGCCACCGTTTGCACAGTATATTTTGTCGGATTCATTCGCCGTCAGTTTGCACACATGATGCACAGAATGCACAGTTTGAGTAGTTTAAGGTCGTAAGATTGTTCATTGGCACCATTATTTACACAAAATACACAGTTTTTCAGAGATTAAGTTCGATTGATTGTAAGTTTGCACATTATTGCACAGAATGCACAGCTTGCACAGTTTTACTTCGTCAGATTGTAAGTATGCACAAATTGCACTGCATGCACAGTTTGCACAGCTTGCACAATTTGTCAGTTTGTCTGATTGCACATATTGCACAGAATGCAAAGTTTGAAAAGTTTTAGTTCGTCGGATTGTTCAGATTGCATAAATTGCACAGATATGCACAGTATGCACAGTTTAAGGTTCGATCAGATAGTCAGATGCACATATTGCCAACACTGCTTCAGTTTTGCTCTGTTTGTCAGTTTGTCAGGGCAGCAACATTAAAATATTGCGAAGGAATGCATAGTTTTCACAGAGAGTTTAAGTTCGTTAGGTTGTCAGATTGCACATATTGCGCATAATGCACCAGTTTGCCAGCTTTGACAAAATTTGTCAGTTTGTCTGATTGTGATATTGCACCAATGAAGGCACTGTTTAAACAGTTTGACAGTTTGATAATTCGTCAGATTGTCAATTTGCACATATTAGCACTGACTGCAAAGTTTGCAATTAGGTTTAGTTCGTCAGCTTGTCAGTTTGCACAAAATTGCACAGAATGCACAGTTTTCACAGAGTGCAAGTTGATAATCTATGTCTTATGACTCATATGAACAGAACATGCTCAGTTTGCACAGTGCTAGTTCGTCGGATTGTCAGATTGCATAAAATTGCACAGGAATGAACACCGTATGCACAGTTTTAAGGTCGTCCGATTGTCAGTATTGCACATATTGCGCAGAATGCTCATTTGCACAGAATGCACAGTTTATACAATTTAGACAGTGTTGTCTGTTTTTCAGAATTGGGGACATGTGCGCAGAATGCTCAGTTCGCCACAAGCTTTGCACAGTTTGCACCATTTGTCAGTTTTGTCTGATAGCAGATATTGCACAGAGATGCACACGCACTGTTTCAACAGTTTGCCAGTTTGATTCGGCAGATTGTAAGTTTGCACATATTGCGCAGCCTTGCCCCCCCCGTTGCTCAGATGTTAGTGTGTCAGTATTAAGATTGCCCTTGATGTAGAGAATTACAGTATCACACTGTTTTCTGTATGTTAGTCGTCATATGCACACATTGCGCAGAAAGCATACGTATTGCACAGATTGTCAGTTTGTTAGTTATTCGTCAGTTTCTCCCCATTATGCCAATTGTAAGAGTTTTTGTCAGATTAATATTGGGCAAATAATGTCAGTTTGTCAATAACATTGTGTCCAATTTGCTAGTTTTCGTCAGTACATACAATATTGTCAGTTTGTCAGTTTGTCAATTACATTGTGTTAGTTTGTTAGATTTCAGAATTACAAATATTCACAGGAATGCCATTTTTTACATGCCAATTTGACAGTTTGTCTTTTTTTCACATTGGAACATTGCGCGCAGAATGCACAGTTTGTCAGTTTGTTTTGACTGTCATGTTACACTAGTGCCAAGAATGTTCAGTTTGCACTGATTGTCAGTTTGTCAGATTTAACAATTACGCAGAATGCCACAGTTTGCAGAGAATTTAGTTCTTAAGATTGTAAGTTCGGCACATTAATGCGCAGAATGAAATTTGCACAATTAAGTTTCGTCAGATGGTCAGTTTGCACATATTGCACAGAAGAATAGTTTGCACAGTTTTTAGTTCCACTTTAGATTGTCAGATTGCCACATATGCACAAAACATGCACAGTTTTCAGAGATTAAGTTTCGTTGATTGGCAGATGCCAGATTGACCAGTTAAGTTCGTCCGATGTGTAAAAGTATGCACAAATTGACACTGAATGCACCAGTTTGCACCAATTTGTCAGTTTGTCGGATGTGCAAATATTGCACAGATGCACTGTTTTCAAAAGTTTGCCAGTTTGATAATTTGTCAGATTGCTAGATTGCACATATTACACAGAATGCACTGTCTGCACGGTTTTTGTTCGTCAGATTGTCAGTTTGCTCATATTGCGCTGAATGCACAATTTTCACAGATTGTTAGTTTGATAGTTTGTCATTTTTGCACTTTATTTGCCGCAGAAATGCACAGTTTCAGAGGATTAAGGTTCGTTTAGGATTGCTCACGATTGTCACAGAATCACACCCACCCATACCGCCCTGTGTAGCCATCCCTCTTTGCACGAGTTTAAGTTGCTCTGCACAAATTGCACTAAATGAAAGTTTGCCACAGCTTGCACAATTTGTCAGTTGTCTGATTGCAGATATTTAACAGCAATATGCATTGTTTCAAACAGTTTGCCAGTTTGATTCGTCAGATTGTCAGTTTGCACTTTTTTCACAGAATGCACAGTTTGCAGAGTTTAAGTTCGTAAGATTGTTATATTGCACATATTACACAAAATGCACAGTTTTCAGAGATTAAGTTCGATTGATTGTCATTTTGCACATATTGCGCAGAATGCACAGTTTGCCCAGTTTGAGTTCTTCAGATTGTAAGATTGCACATATTGAGCAGAGAATGCATCAGCTATGCACAGATTTTACTTCGTTCAGATTGTAAGTAGGCAAAAAATGCACTGCATGCCACAGTTTTGCAGAGTTTGCACAATTTGTCAGTTTGCCCTGATTGCTGATAATTGCACAGAATGCCACTCTCTTTAAAACAGTTTGCCAGTGTTGATACGTCGTCAGGATTGTCAATCTAGCACATATTGCAACAGAATGACGAAAGTTTGAATAAGTTTTAGTTTGTCAGCTTGTCAGATGTACACAAATTGCTCAGTTAAGCACAGGCTGCTAGTTCGTCGGATTGTCACAATTGCATAAATTGTACAGTATGCAGTATGCACGTTCGCACAGTTTTAAGTTCGTCCGATCAGTCCAGATTGCAACATATGCCAAGAAGCTCAGTTTCGCTTCGTTTGTCAGTTTGTTCAGATTAAACAATTATTCGCGTAGCAGAATGGCATAGTTTGCCACAGTTAGTTCAGATTGTCAGACTACTGTCCTGATTGCACCTATTGCACCGTGAATTGCACTAGTTTGCACAAGTTTTGTCACGAGCATTGCAAGCTTGTCTGAATTGCCACATATTGTTAAGAATGCACAATTCTGGTGTTTTTTTAAGCAGATAATTGCACAGATTGCCGACACTAGTTGTACAGTTTAAATATGCACAGTTTTGCACAGTTTAGGTTGTCAGATTTTTAGTTGCACAATTGCACACAAAGTGCACAGTTATCTAGAGTTTAAGTTCGTTCGATTGTCAGATTGCAAATATTTTTCGCAGAATGCACAGATTGCACAGTTTTTGTTCGTCACAAATGCTTAAAATTGCACTGAATATACTCAGTTTGCACAATTTGTCAGTTTGTTGATTGCAGAATATTCACAGACAGAATGCAACTGTTTCAACAGTTTGCCAGTTTGCTTAATTTGTCAAGTGTGGATTGCCAGATTGCACATATTGCACAGAATGCACTCTCTGCAAGTTTTGTTCGTCAGATTGTCAGTTTGTCTATATTGAGCAGTAATGCACAGGTTGCACGCTTGCACAATTTGTCAGTTTGTCTGATGCTGATATTTGCAGCAGAATGCCCTGTTTAAACAGTTTGCCAGTTTGATAATTCGTACGATTGTCATATTGCACATATTGCACTGGAATGCAAAAGTTTGCCAAAAGTTAGTCGTCAGCTTGTCAGATGCACAAAATTGCACTGAATGCACCGTTTTCACAGAGTGCAAGTTTGATATTTTGGGGTCTTATTGTCATATTGAGCAAAATGCCTCAGTTTGCACAGTGCTAGTTCACGTCGGATTGTCATCATTGCCTAAATTGGCACAGAATGGCACAGTATGCACAGTTTAAGGTCGTCCGATTGGTCAGATTGCACATATTGCGCAGAACGCTCAGTTTTGCACAGAACGCACGCTTTAACACAATTTGACAGTTGTTCTTTTTTCAGAATGGACATTGTGCGCAGCAATGCACCAGTTTGCATTTGTTAGACTGTCATGTCTACACATATTGCCAAGCAATGCTCAGTTGCTTGTTTGTCAGTTTGTCAGATTAAAACATATTGCGAGAATGCATAGTTTGCACAAATTAGTCAGTTTGTCAGCGTGTCTGACGCACATTATTGCACAGAATGCACAGTTTTAGTTCTTTAGTTTGTCAGATTGCACATATTGCGCAGAATGCACAGTTGGCACTGAATGCACAGTTTGCTCAGATAGTTGTGCTTAGTGTTGTTATGATTGCCCTTATTGTAGGGAATTCACAGTTTACACAGTTTGTCTGTATGTTAGATCGTCATATTGCACACATTGCGCCCACAGAAAGCATAGTTTGACACAGATTGTCAGTTACGTGTTAGTTCATTGTCAGTTTCATTTCTTGCCAATTTGAGAGTTGTTTCGTCAGATTAATATTGCAATAATGTGTCAGTTTGTCAACTAACATTTTGTCAAAGTAGCTAGTTTTAGTCAGGTACATACATATGTCAGTTTTCATTTTCAATTACATTGTGTTAGTCTGTTAGAATTTCAGAACTACAAATATTGCACAGAAGTGCCCATTTACACAATTTGGACAGTTTGTCTTTTTTTTCAGATTGGACATTGCGCGCAGAAATGCACGTTTGTCAGTTGTTTTGACTGTCATGTTAACACATATGCCAAGAATGTTCAGTTTGCCAATGTTTGTCAAGTTTGTCGATTTAACATTATTGCGCAGAAGCACAGTTTGCCACAATTTAAAGTTCGATCAGTAATTGTCAGTGTGGCACATAGGCACCAGAATGCATCCGTTTGAACAGTTTTAATCTTTAGATTGGTCAGATGGGTCACATATTTGCGCTGAAAGCCACAGTTTGCCACGCTTGCACACATTTGTCAGTTTGTTCTGATGTTGCAGATTATGCACAGAAGCACTGTTTCAACAGTTTGCAGCTTTGATTCGTCCAGATTGTCAGCTTTACACATATTGCACAGAAGAAACAGTTTTGCAAAAGTTTGAGTTTCGTCCGATAGTCAGATTGCACATATTGCACAGAATGCACATTTTGCACAGTGTTAGTTCGTGGATTGTCAGCTTTGCACTTATTCTTCACAGGAATGCACAGTTTGCCAGAGTTGAAAGATGAAGTTGAAGTCGTAAGATGTCATATTGCACCATATTGCTGATGAATGCACAGGAGTGCACAGAATTTAGTTCGTCAGATTGTAAGATGCACAAATGACAGAAATGCAGGTTTGCACCGTTTAGTTGTTCAGATGTCAGTTTTGGGCACATATTGCAACACAAGATGCACCATTTTCACAGTATACTTTTGGTCGGATTGTCAGTTTGCACATTATGCACAGAATGCACAGTTTGCAGAGTTTAAGTTCGTAAGATTGTTATATTGCACATATTGCACAGAATGCACAGTTTGCACAGTTTTAGTTCTTTAGATTGTCATTTTGCTCATATTGCGCATAATGCACTGTTTGCACAGCTTGCACAATTTGTCAGTTCTGTTATGGAATTGCAAGATATTGCACAGAATGCACTGTTTAAACAGTTTGCCAGTTTGATAATTCGTCAGATTGTCATATTGCACATATTGCACAAGAATGCATGTTTGAAAAAGGTTCGTTCGGAGCTGTACAGATGTGTACACAAATTGTTTTTTTTTTAATTACCTCAGTTAGCACAGTGCTAGTTCGTCGGAATGTCAAATTGCATAAATTGCACAGAATGCACAGTATGCACAGTTTAAGTTCGTCCGATAGTCAGATTGCACATATTGTTTGAGTTTGTCAGATAAACATATTGCGCAGAATGCATAGTTTGCACAGTTAGTCAGATTGTCAGCTTGTCTGACTGCACATATTGCACAGAATTGTACAGTTTGAAATATGCACAGTGCACAGTTTTAGTTCGTCAGATTTGTAGATGCATCATATTGCAACAAAGTGCACAGTTTCAGAGTTAAGGTTCGATTCGATTGTAAGATTGCACAATTCGCAGAATGCACAGAATTGCACAGTGTTTAGTTCGTCACAAATGCAATCAAATTGCACTGAATACACAGTTTGCACAACAATTTGTCAGTTTGTCTGATTGCAGATATTGCACAGAATGCACTGTTTCAACAGTTTGCGACGTTTGTTAAATTTGTCAGATTGTCAGATTGCACATATTGCACAGAAATGCACTCTCTGCAATGTTTTTGTTCGTCAGATTGTCAGTTTTCCATATTGCCGCAAATGCACAGTTGCACAGCTTGCACAATTTGTAGTTGTTCCTTATTGCTGATATTGCACACAAATGCACGATTTAAAAACAGTTATGCCAGTTTTGATAATTCGTCAGATGGTAAGTTGTCAATATTGCCAAAAGGATGCAAAGTTGAAAGTCTTTAGTTCGTAAGCTTGCAGATTGACAAAGCACAAGAATGCACAGTTTCACAGAGTGCAATGTTTGATATTTTGTATTATTGTTCATATATGAGCAGAAGTCATTTGCACAGCAGTGCTAGTTCGCGGAATGTCAGATTGCATAAATTGCACAGAAATGCATCAGTATGCAAAGTTTAAGAGTTTGTCTGACGATTTTGCAGAATGCGACATTGTGACGCCACGAATGCACAGTTGTCAGTTTGTTAGGACGTCATAGTTACACAATATTGCCAAGAAATGACTCAGTTGCTCTGTTTGGTCAGTTTGTAGCATTAAAACATATGCGACAGAATGAATAGTTTGCACAAGTTAGGCACAGTTTGTCAGCTTGTATGGATTGCACATATTGAACAGATCACACAGTTTTATTCTTTTAGATTGTCAATTTGCCAATATTGCGCAGAATGCACCAGTTTGCACAGAATGCCAGTTGCTCAGATAGGTAGTGTGTTGGTTAGATTGCCCTTATTGTCAGGGTATTCACAGTTTACACAGTTTGTCTGTATTGTTAGATCGTCACAATTGCACACATTGCGCAGAAAAACATAGTTGACAGATTGTCAGTTTGGCTAGTTCCATTTTTCCATGTAAACAGTTGCATTTTGCCACTTTTAAGAGTTTTCGTCAGATTAATATTGCAATAACTGCAGTTTGTCAATGAAGCAATTTTGTCACATTTGCATAGTTTTCGTCACTGGTACATACATATTGTCAGTTTTCATTTGTCAAATTAAATTATGGTAGTTGTTTAGAATTTCAGAATACAAATATTGCACAGAATGCCACGATTTTACCATTTGACAGTGTCTTGTTCTTTAGATTGGACATTGCGCAGCTGAATGCACCAGTTTTGTCCGTTGTGTTTGATACTGTAGTTACACATATTGCCACGAATTGCTTCAGTTTGCACTGTTTGTCCGAGTTTGTCAAATTTAACATATTACGCAGAAGGCCCAGTTTGGCAGAGATTTAGTTCTTAAGATTGTCAGTTTGCACATATTGCACAGAATGAAGTTTGCACAGTTTTAGTTCTTTAGATTGTCAGATTGCACATATTGCGCTGAATGCACAGTTTGCACAGTTTGCACAATTTGTCAGTTTGTCTGATTGCAGATATTGCACAGAATGCACTGTTTTCAACACAGCTTTGCCAGTTTGATTCGTCAGATTGTCAGTTTACACATATTGCACAGAATGAAACAGTTTGCAAAAGTTATTAGTTCAGTCAGCTTGGTCAGAATGCACAAAATTGCACCAGAAATGCACACTGCTTTCACAACAGTTTGCCAGTTTGATTCGGCGATTGTAAGTTGCACAATTGCACAGAAATGCCCACAAGTTTGCACAGTTTCGTTCCTTTTAGATGTCATTTTGCACATTTGCGCAGACTGCACAGTTTGCCCAGTTTGAGTTACTTCAGATTAAAGATTGCACATATTCAGCAGAATGCACAGCTTGCACAGTTTTACTTCGTCAGATTGTAAGTATGCACAAATTGCACCGCATGCACAGTTTGCAGAGTTTGCACAATTTGTGTCCATTTTCGATTGCAAGAATGCACAATATGCACTGTTTCAACAGTTTGCCAGTTTGATAATTTGTCAGATTGTCAGATTGCACATATTCGCACAGAACTGCCACTCTCTGTCTGCAATGTTTTTGGTTCTCAGATTGTCAGTTTTCTCATATTGCGCATAATGCACTGTTTGCAAGTTGAACAATTTGTCAGTGTGTCTGATTGCAGATATTGCACAGAATGCAAAGTTTGAAAAAAAGTTTTAGTTCGTCAGATCTGTCATTGCACAAATGCAACAAAAATGCACAGTTTGCACATTGTTAGTTCGTCAGATTGTCAATTTGCACATTTTGCAGAGAATGCACTGTTTGCAAAGTTCGTTAGATTGTCAGTTTGCAACATATTGCACAAGACTGGCACAGTTTGTACAGTTTTAATATGCACAGTTTTGCTCAGTTTTAGTTCGTCAGATTTTTAGATTGCACATATTGCACAAAGTGCACAGTTTTCAGAGTTTAAGTTCGTTCTATTGTCAGATTGCACATATTGCGCAGAATACACAGATCGCACAGTTTTAGTTCGTCACAAATGCTCAAATTGCACTGAATACACAGTTTGCACAATTTGTCAGTTTGTCTGATTGCAGATATTGCACAGAATGCACTGTTTCAACAGTTTGCCAGTTTGATAATTTGTCAGATTGCCAGATTGCACATATTGCACAGAATGCACTCTCTGCAAGGTTTTTGTTCGTCAGATTGTCAGTTTTCTCGTATTGCGCATTATTTATTGTTGTTTATCCTTGTTGTTATTACATTTTTTAACAAGAAAAGGCGTCGACGCTAGCAAATATTTTATGCTTTAAAACTTGATATCATTTGTGGAAGTCTCGTGCCGCGAAGAGCCTTGCTAAATTACGTGAAACTAACATGGCACTTGTGTTATGCACAGTTTGCACAGCTTGTACAATTTGTCAGTTTGTCTGATTGCTGATATTGCACAGAATGCACTGTTTAAACAGTTTGCCAGTTTGATAATTCGTCAGATTGTCAATTTGCACATATTGCACAGAAGCAAAGTTTTTTTTTTCGCCCCCAAAGTTTTAGTTCGTTAGGTTGCAGTATTGCACAAATTGCACAAGG
Source organism: Sweltsa coloradensis (assembly GCA_024449915.1). Taxonomy (NCBI): domain Eukaryota; kingdom Metazoa; phylum Arthropoda; class Insecta; order Plecoptera; family Chloroperlidae; genus Sweltsa; species Sweltsa coloradensis. Next base: position 3,760 of record JAMZAV010006052.1, on the reverse strand, counting down.
AATGCACAGTTTTTCACAGAGTGCAAGTTGATATTTTGTCTTTATTGCTATATTTGAGCAAGGAATGCTCCGTTTGCCCAGTGCCTAGTTCGTCGGGTTGTCAGATTGCATTAATTTGCCCAGAATGCACAGTTTGCACAGTTTAAGTTCGTCCGATTGTCAGATTGCCACATTATTGGCAGAAATGCTCAGTTTGCACCGAGCACAGTTTACACAAATTGAACAGTTTGTCTTTTAGTTTTCAGAATGGACATGGTGCGCAGAATGCACAGTTTGTCAGTTGTTAGGACCTGTCATGTTACACATATTGCCAAGAATGCTCAGTGTGCTCTGTTTTGTCAGGTTTGTCAGTTTAAACATATTGCGAGAATGCATAGTTTGCACAGTTAGTCAGTTTGTCAGCTTGTCTGACTGCACATTTTGCGCAGATTGCACAGTTTTGCACAGTTTTAGTTCTTGAGATTGTCAGTTTGCACATATTGCGCAGAATGCACAGTTGCAAGAATGCACAGTTTGCTCAGATAGTTAGTTGTCTGTCAGTATGGTTAGATTGCTTATGTAGGGAATTCACAGGTTTACACGTTTGTTCTGATTATGTTAGATCGTCATAATTGCACACATTGCGCAGAAAGCATAGTTTTGCACAGATTGTCAGTTTGTTAGTTCATTGTCAGTTTCATTTTGCCACTTTAAGAGTTTTCGTCAGATAATATGCTATAATGTAAGTTTGTCAATAACATTTTGTCAATTTGCTAGAGTGTAAATTACATTGTGTTAGTTTTATAGAATTTCAGAATAAAAAATTATTGCACAGAAGGACACATTTTTTACACATTTGACAGTTTGTCTTTTTTTTTTCAATGGAAATAGGCCGCGCTGAATGCACAGTTTGTACAGTTTGTTTGACTTTGTCAGTTACAATATTGCCAGAATGGTCAGTTTATGTAACTGTTTGTCAGTTTGCAGATTAACATATTACGGCAGAAGCACAGTTGCAGAGATTTAGTTCTTAAGATGTCAGTTGGCAGATAGTGCACAGAATGCACAGTTTGCACAGTTTTAGTCTTTCTAGATTGTCAGACATTGCACATAGTGCACAAAATGCACCAGTTTTTCAGAGATAAGTTCGTTAGATTGGCACGATTTGCACAGATGCAACAGTTTCTGTTTCGTCCGATTGAAAGTATTGCACAAAATTGTCACTGAATGCACAGTTTGCACAGTTTGCACAATTTGTGCAGTTTGTCTGATTCAAATATGCCACAGAATGCACTGTTTCAACAGTGCCATTTGAATAAATTTGTCATGATTGCTAGATTGCCACCCATATTACACAGAATTTGGCACTGTCTGCACGGGTTTTGTTCGTCAAGGATTGTAAGTTTGTCATATTGCGCTAAATGGCACAGTTTGCCCAGTTTGCACAATTTGTCAGTTGGTCTGATTGCCAGATGATTGCACAAAATGCACCATGTTTCAAACAGTTATGCCTGTTGATTCGTCAGATTTTGTCAGGAGTTTTACACATATTGCACAGAATGAACAGTTTGCAAAGTTTTAGTTCGTCAGCTTGTCAGAATGCACAAATTGCACAGAATGCACAATTTTCACAGATTGTTAGTTTGATAGTTTGTCATTTTGCACATATTGCGCAGAATGCACAGTTTGCACAGTTGCAGTTCGTAAGATTGTCATATTGCACATATTGCGATGAATGCACAGATTGCACAGTTTAAGGTCGTCCGATTGTAAGATTGCACATATTGCACAGAATGCACTCTCTGCAATGTTTTTGTTCGTCAGATTGTCAGTTTTCTCATATTGCGCATAATGCACTGTTTGCACAGTTTTTGTTCGTCAGATTGTCAGTTTACACATATTGCACAGAATGAACAGTTTGCAAAGTTTTAGTTCGTCAGCTTGTCAGAATGCACAAATTCGCACAGAATGCACTGTTTTCCAACAGTTTGCCAGTTTGATCGGCCAGATTTAAGTTTGCACATATTGCACAGAAATGCACAGTTTTGCCAGTTTTCGTTCTTAGATTTGTTCCATTTTGACATATTGCGCAGAATGCACAGTTTGCCCAGTTTGAGTTCTTCAGATTGTAAGATTGCACATATTGAGCAGGGAATGCACCCCCCCCCCAGGGGCTTTTTTTTGCACAGTTTTGTACTTCGTCAGATTGTCAGTTTGCACAAATTGCACTGCATGCACAGTTTGCAGAGTTTGCACAATTGGCAATTTTCTGATTGCAGATATTGCCACAATATGGCACTGTTTCAACAGTTGACAGTTTGATAATGTGTAGATTGCCAGATTGCACATATTGCACAGAATGCACTATCTGCCAATCGTTTTTTTGTTCGTAAGATTGTCAGTTTTGTTCATATTGCGCATAATGCACTGTTTGCACAGCTTGCACAATTTGTCAGTTTGTCTGATTGCAGATATTGCACAGATGCAAAGTTTGAAAAGTTTTTAGTCGTCAGATTGTCAGTTTGACCCACCAAATTGCAACAATGCACAGTTTTGCACAGTCGTTGTCGTCGGCTTGTCAGTTTGCACATTTTGCACAGAATGCAGTTTGCAAAATTGAAGTTCGTTAGATTGTCATATTTGACACATATTCGATGAATTGCACACGTTTGGCAAAGATTTAGTTCGTCAGTTTGTCAATTTGCACTTTTGCAGAGAATGCACAGTTTGCAGAGTTTAAGTTCGTTAGATTGTCAGTTTGCACATATTGCACAGAATGCACAGTTTGTACAGTTTTAAATATGCACAGTTTTGCTCAGTTTTAGTTCGTCAGATTTTTAGATTGCACATATTGCACAAAGTGCACAGTTTTCAGAGTTTAAGTTCGTTCTATTGTCAGATTGCACATATTGCGCAGAATACACAGATCGCACAGTTTTAGTTCGTCACAAATGCTCAAATTGCACTGAATACACAGTTTGCACAATTTGTCAGTTTGTTCTGATTGCAGATATTGCACAGAATGCCACTGTTTCAACAGTTGCCACGTTGATAATTGTCAGATTGTCAGTTTGCACATATTGCGCGGAATGAAAGTTTGCACAGTTTTACTTCTTTAGATTGTCAGATTGCACATATTGCACAAAATGCACAGTTTTCAGAGATTAAGTTCGTTAGATTGTCAGATTGCACAGATTGCACAGTTTATGTTCGTCCGATTGTAAGTATGCACAAATTGCACTGAATGCACAGTTTGCACAGTTTGCACAATTTGTCAGTTTGTCTGATTGCAAATATTGCACAGAATGCACTGTTTCAACAGTGCCATTTTGATAATTTGTCAGATGTAGATTGCACATATACACAGAATGCACTGTGCACGGTTTTTGTTCGTCAGATGTCAGTTTGTTCATATTGCGATAAAATGGCCACAGTTTGCCACAGTTTGCACAATTGTCAGTTTGTCTGATTGACAGTATTGCACAGAATGCACTGTTTCAACAGTTTGCCAGTTTGATTCTTCAGATTGTAAGATTGCACATATTAGCAGAATGCACAGCTTGCACAGTTTTACTTCGTCAGATTGTAAGTATGCACAAATTGCACTGCATGCACAGTTTGCAGAGTTTGCACAATTTGTCAATTTTCTGATTGCAGATATTGCACAATATGCACTGTTTCAACAGTTTGCCAGTTTGATAATTTGTCAGATTGCCAGATTGCACATATTGCACAGAATGCACTCTCTGCAATGTTTTTTTTTTCTCAGATTTTTTTAAAG
>JAMZAV010006051.1:0-36342 GCA_024449915.1 Sweltsa coloradensis | reverse complement strand
ATTCCGCAATGTTCGAAAGTTAAGTCGCAAAAGGTTAACTACAGTCAAGGTACTAAATCCGCTCGGAGATTGAGTGAACATTGCTATCATTACTCATATGTCGTACTGGCTATGTTTTCCATAGTATTGTATGCATTTCAAAACATGTTCTATACTATTCCAGAGATAATAAAATAATAAAATTTATCCTGACCGTTGTTTGAAATCGGGTCTCCAACATTCCGGGTATAAGGGCGCCTTAGCCAACTAGACTAGGACAACGCCGAAGTCGTTGTAGGACGAGTGAGCGAGTCATGTGTTGAGTACCCGGGAACATTTGCATTTATAAGTTGGTTGATATTATAACAGGTATACCGTATAAATGAGAGTTTTGTGTTAAGTAGTATAAAAGTGCGTCAACTGTAAGGCCATAATGCGCCACTCTATAGCCTATTATAGGCTAGGGAGGAAAGACCCATGCTGGATCCAGCCTAATGTAGGGGGAGGAAAGGGAATGTCACCGGGTACTTAACACAAGGCTCAATCACTCGTCTAACAACGACTCTGGAGTAATGAAAAGTGGCATTGGCGGAAATTCTGTTCGCATGTATGAAAATGAGATAGGCAACATTCACATTCATGTTTGAAACATTTTATTGATTGCGTATAATCCCCATTGGCTATTATAAAGTACTAGCTGACCCGTCGCGCGTTACTGCTAGTTGTTGTGTTGTTGTTGTTGTTGTTGTTTGTGTATTTTGCTGATTGAGCTGATTTTTCTGTCAGTGGAGAACGGAAAAATCAGCTCCTTTTTGAGAAGTGCTAAGGACTCTGTTCATCTGGAAGAAAGAGGGGTTTATGAGGTTCCCTGTGGCGACTGCGATCAAACGTACATAGGCCAAACAGGCAGACTCATAGCAGTGAGGATAAATGAACACTCTAATGCTGTGAAAGCAGGTGACAAGAAATCAGCCCTGGCTCAACATGCTAAAGCTTACTCGCATGTGATAGATTTTGACAAAACAAAAACTATTTGTCCTGTACAACAGCTCAAGCCACGTATTATCCGTGAATCTGTGGAAATTGAGAAACGGCCGAATAACATGAACAAAAGAGATGATAGCCAGAGGTTCCCTCTTGCTTGGAAACCTGCACTCATGCCTCGAAATGTAGTCCGTAGACCTATTCAGCCAAATCCCTCAGAGGTGGTGCAAATTTCAGATTCCATAATTCTAAGCACGAATAACATTTCAAAAGACAACCAATCAGGCCCTATGACAAGAAGCCGGACTAAAAAGGTTTCACTACGTAAGCTGTGCTATTTTGTTTCTCAATTGCCACCATCCGTATATATTTTTTCGATATGACATCGCCGCCCCGCACCTTTTCACGATATGACCTCGCCGCCCCGCACCTATTTTCTATATAACCTCGCCGCCCCGCACCTTCAGCCGAGGCTATATAAGGCGGGCGCTGCGTGCTTGCCAACCACTGTGACTCCAACCTCCGTAGAGTCACAGTCAACCTTGAAAATGTCTGACGTAGTACAGACGAAACGTCGGTGGACGCCCAGGTTCCGCCCTGGTTCATCTTATTTTCGACGCGGTTTTACCCAAGATCCTTGTTTTTATCATATATATATATATACTCACCAACCGAGGTAGCCATGCGTAGCGCACGAGACACATCAGGGAGGTCACGGACTCGATTCCCGCCACCAGCAAGAAGAATTTCAAAACTCCTCTCAAACAGCCTTTGGGCATTCCCTTCACAAATCTCCTAAAGCCCTAATTATGTAGATATTCATGAGTAGTGTAATGAATACCATTGAAACTATATGCAAATTTGATTCTCAAATGTATTTTTTCCTTTCTCTCTTTTTTATATTTGGTTCTTTTTGGTTAATTTCACTATTGTTCATATTCAATTTAAATATGTTATCAAAATTGTTGTCTTACCACGCCAGTTACTATTATAAGTCCATGGTCTTACTACATAGTTGTTGTGACTTGTTATATAACTATTTCAATCTTTGTTAAACTACACACACTGGGACCCAAGTTTTGAAATAAGCGTTTTGATCAAAACGTCACTTTCATAACGTCACTTGATAACGTCGATTTTTTGTGGTTTGAATGAAATGCTAGTTTTGAATCTTTCTACTGACGTTGTGAGATAAACTTGCTTTGCTGTTCTTCCCGTCAGCTATCTCTCCCGCTAGCCGAACATTGCCGAACTCTGGACCAATCAAATATGAGTATTCTATGCTCCTACACCCAAAGACCTCAGACAAAGATAGGCCTACTATACATATTACATGTTTTTCTAAAGTCTTTGCATTTCCTTGTTTGTTTAGCGCAGTGCCGAACATAACCTATAAAATACAATCAACATGCATTTGAACAGCAAGAAGATCTTATTTCATCAATACACGATTTGAATCTGCAAAACTCAACGTTTCATAACATAAAAATAACAAAGATGCGTCGTGGAAATAACTCGCATGCATGCTAAAAGGTAAATAAAACGCGAGGTGTCTGAATGTTGACAAGAGCTAGGGGCCAAGGCGGCCCTAGGTCCAAGGCGCTAGGCCTAGCCTATTAATAGGCTTTCGACCTAGGTAGCCCTAATTTGATGTAGGGCCTAGGCCTTACCCTAGTGTGGGGCCATGAAATCAAGATTAATTAGTTTATTTATAAATTGAAAATGCCAAATACATCGTAATAGCCTAGCGCCAAATGCCAAGTCCCAAGTGTTCGAATTTAACCACAGCCTTGTATAAACATGCTTAGGACGAACGAGTATATTATATTGAGAGGGCGTTACGTCAAAAAGCATCATCCCACGCATGTCCCACAAGCTATTTTTTCGTGGGTAGAAAAAGACGTTGTGGGACGTCAAAAAAAAGACGTTTTGATTTCAAAACTAGCTTTTTGAGGAAATCGACGTTATCAGACCACGTGACCACTCAAAACGTCGAAAAATTATCGACGTTTTGATTCAAAACTTGGGTCCCTGTTCATTGTTTTGTCTGCATCTATATGTGATTAGTTTTATTTAGTTGACCTCCTTTGTAAATCAGTTTTATTACTGAATAGAAAAGACGTTAAATAAATTAATAAATAAATATATACAGTTACTTTGAAATAATTGTTGTGTTCTGGTTTGTTTTCCGAAGAACAAAGTTTTTCATTTTTCGTCAATAAAAGGTGTGTGCAACAGTTCATCGGTTACAACCTTACAAATGGTGTGCAGGTGTATTGTCTCCTAAGATCTTGTGCAACAGTTCATCGGTTACAACCTTACAAATGGTGTGCAGGTGTATTGTCTCCTAAGATCTGTTTTAGCAGCCATGGTCGTCGCTTGACGATGTGTAAAGAAGTGAAGTGACTCTGAAACATGATTCTTGTTGCAGCCGAGAGCAAGTGGGAGCAGCTCCAAGCCACGGGGGACAGACCCCCCTGTCTTCAGGAGCACTCTGCAGTGGCGTACCGGGAGAACATCTACGTCTTCGGGGGAGAGCTTGGATTCAGCGCAGGAACCGAGACGCCACTGTGGGTTTACCACGTCAAGGTAGGGAACTTTGGGAGCTGCTTTCCCCACTTTTTCCCAATGTTGATGTAACAAGTAAATTATTTCCTATTTCTTTACTTTACGTTTTTGGATGAGCGAAGCGAAAATTCCATTTCACTACACCGGAGAAAAAAATCCGGAATGTTTTTTTTTTGTATTTTTGTGTGTCCGTTAACACGATTCCGGCTAAACCGATACTCCAATTGCGATTAATTTTTCTGGAGGCCTTCGAAACCTCTGAACTTAGAACTGCCACGTTTTTGAGCGCAATCGGAAAATAATTTCTCATAAAAATCGCAATTTTACGATTTTTTTCGATTTTTAAAAAGTTTCTTCGACTTATAACACCTAAATGCTTTATCCGATTTTAATGATTTTTTCACAGAACCTTAATTTTATGAATTAAGATATTCTTGTGGAATTTGAGCGCAATCGAAAAATTATTTCTCATGAATATCGAAATTTTACGGGTTTTTTCTTTTTTTAAACAGTTCTTTGACTTATAACACCTACATGCTTTATCCTATTGTAATCATTTTTCACAGAACCTTAAGTTTATGAATTAATATATTCGTGTTTAATTTGAGCGCAATCGAATAATTATTTCTTATGAAAATTGCAATTTTACGATTATTTTCTTTTTTAAAAATTACGATTAATTAAAAATTAAAATGTAAGTTATTTTTTTATTTAATTTAATTTAATTTTAAAAAAATTCGACTTAGTAATGATTTTTTCACAGAACAACAGAAAATCCGCATAACACATGGCAGCTCAATGCACCAATTACGCTCATCCAACAACGCGCCTGAAAAAGCGTTTGCGAAGTTTCCTAGTTTAATATAGTTTTGCTCCCTCTGCCAGAAACTTATAATTTGGTTCTTTAAGTGGTTTTCCGTCGAAATTGAAATTATACAAGCGACTAATAGGCAGTTTGCATTAATTTTATATTTAAAATCTAGCAAAAATGTCTTTATGTAGAATACAACGTGTTTTCTGAATATCGTATTAATTTTGTGTAGGCCTAAATTAATTTATTTGACATGACGTATATCGCTGCTTCAATATGCTCTACGTTGGAAGATGCTGTGAAACGTGTTGTTATAGGACGTTTCGTTATGACGATCGATTTTAGAAAGGTAAACAATTCTAGTGTTTTGTTATGTTGTCCATAATAATCCGAAGTCTTCGTTATTCCACATTTTATATTATTTTACGTTTTATATTGCACTGTATAACGAAGGCTTTGGCTAATATCGTGCCTCATAGTATCGGTTTAAGGGCGCTCAAAACGTTTGGAAATTATCACGGTTAACTGAAATTCGAAGCGGACACCGCATGCGAGTGGAGAGGCGGGCGCTAGCAGATCTAGTGCACCATAAGATGAGTAGGGATACGTTTTTTAGCGTTTAAGTTTTTTAATGCTCAATAAGTGAACAAATATTTTGTGAAACGCTACAAAATGCTTTTTTTTTACTAAAAAATAATTGTTTAGGCCCGTTGGTATTCTACATTTCTCAGTGTCTATGTTTCCAGTAAGCACTGAATCTTTGTTTATATAATTTGTTCTCTTGTCTATATTTTTGTTGTTTATCAGTTGCTCGTGGTAACGATGAGGATTCGTTTGGAATCAATGGCGCCACGTTCTTGTATCAATATTTCTCTCCTGTTATTTACGTGTTTTTCACTAATCTAATAAAATATACAGTCCACTTTTACATTGTGTTTTATCTACCACATTAACCAGTCCAAACATTGGTCCATCGCGGGCCCGATATACACCAGCCATGGAACTATTAACAAGGCAACGCGGTGTCGTAAAAGGTAGGCTCTCTAGGCTTCAAACCTTTACTCAAGATTATTCTCATCAAGCAATATCTTTCGGTGCCTTACAATCTCGAAAGTAAGTGTAAGAACAGACCTGGGCCGACTTTCAAACTGTTCAAGGCAATATTGAAAGAGGTACGGACGTGGAGAATGACGACGACGAACGCATTCTATTCGAAGAGAAGTTTTTTGATGTTGATGGCTGGTTCAACGATAAGCTGAACCAACTACAAGAACCACAGCTGTCAATGTCAAATAGACCTGCATCGCTCCCGAACGTGCCAAACAGTATAAATGTCAACCTTCCTAGAATCGACTTGCCAACATTTGAAGGCAGCTACGAGACTTGGACATCATTTTCGGACCTGTTTCAATCACTAGTGGGCTCAAATACAAACATCTCAAACGTGCAGAAGTTCCAGTATTTGAAGTCTGCTCTAACAGGGGCAGCAGCGGACATGGTCTCATCTCTTCCCACTACATCCGAAAATTACAATGAAGCCTGGAAACTGCTATCTGACAGGTATGACCACAAAAGATGCATTGTTTATTCTCATCTAAAACACATTTTCGGTTTGTCACAATTGGTGGTGGAGTCAGCATCACGACTTGGTGAGCTTCTCAATGTTGTCATGAAAAACGTGCGTGCTCTTTAAGCGCTGGGACAACCAATAGACCAGTGGGACACTTGGTTAGTGTATTTTGTCTGTGACAAACTTGACAGCGAAACTAGGCGCCAATGGGAACTTTCGTTAGCTACGTCAGACCTTCCAACGTTTCAAGAAATGAAAACATTCTTGGAAAATCGCATACGCTCTTTGGAGTCATTGAGTTCTATCAATGAAGGCCTAGGCCTAATTCAAGAGAAGTTACCTGGCAAGCAGGTTAGTAGTGTTCACCACGTGTCCACGTCTGTTAAGTTTAGGCCTACCAGAACATGTGTGCTTTGCAACGATAATCACAAGATTTATCATTGTCCAAATTTTCGGTCATTCTCAGTTGAGGAGCGACAGAAGTTAGTGCCAAAGTACAATTTATGTTCAAATTGTCTTCATAAGGGTCACAGTCCATGGAAATGTAGGGCAATAACATGCAAAAAGTGTCATAAGAAACATCACACACTACTTCATTATGAGAGGCATGTTAAAAACTCAAATCTACTCAAAGATTCGACTCACATGTCGCCACCGCAAGCAGTGGTTAATCATCTAAGCAATGGTAAAAACTACACAAAGTCAGTACTGTTGTCAACTGTTGTAGTGAAAGTAAAAAATGCGCGCGGTGACTATGTTAACTGTCGTGCTTTGCTTGACTCTAGTTCACAAGCAAATTTCATTTCTGAATCTTGTGCCCAGCGAATGAAACTTAAACGTGGTCGGTGTTCAATTCCAATTCATGGAATTGGATCATCAAGTACAACCCAAGCTAGAGGCATGGTTGATCTTGCCATCGCTTCGAACGTGTCCGAGTTTAACATGAACATTCCAGCCATAGTCATTAATAAAATCACCAACAATCTTCCGGCAAGTACAGTAGAAACAACAAAGTGGAGTCATTTGCATCACCTGCCACTTGCTGACTCTAACTATAACATCTCTTCTTCAGTTGACATATTACTTGGAGCTGAGGTGTTTTCTCAAGTAATGGGTGGAGGAAAGGTAACGGGTATGGCTGGTACTCCTACTGCGCATCAAACTGAACTTGGATGGGTCGTGTCAGGAGCTTGTAACTCTCAAGTAACCACTAACATTTCCTCTAATCACGCTGCAATAGCATTGGACACACAACTAAAACAATTCTGGGAGCTGGAGCAAGTGTCTGACATACCAGCACATTCCCCTGAAGAAAAACAGTGTGTGTCACACTACAACTCTACACACTTTCGTGATGAAACCGGGCGTTACATAGTGAAGTTGCCCTTTCTTGAAGTAACAAGCAAGCTTGGTGAATCAAGAGATCGAGCTATCTGTCGTCTGAAACAAGTGGAGAAGAGACTCAGCCGGGATCAAGACCTAAGTCAACAATACAATGAATTTATGCAAGAATACTTACGGCTTGGTCATATGGAAGTGTGCCCAAGAGATGAAGTTATTAAGCCAGCTGGAGAAACATATTACTTACCTCATCATGCTGTGATAAAAGATTCTAGCACAACAACAAAGCTGAGAGTTGTGTTTGATGCATCAGCAAAGACCACAAGTGATTTCTCGCTCAACGACATCTTGATGGTTGGACCTAAAGTTCAATCAGATCTTCTTGACATAATCCTTCGTTTCCGCTTACATCGTGTAGCATTCACCGCGGACATTACCAAAATGTACCGACAAATCTTAATGCATCATGAAGACTGGGATTTCCAACGCATTGTATGGAGGATGAGTCCAGAAGAGACAATTCAAGATTATCGTTTGAAAACTGTTACATATGGGACTTCGTCAGCACCATTTCAAGCCATAAATACTCTTCAACAATTAGCGAGTGACGAAAAAGACAACTACCCTCTTGCAGCTGAAGCAGCAATCAAAGGATTTTATGTGGATGATCTTATGTCAGGAGCACACACTGTCGACGAGGCATTGATTCTACAAGATCAATTCATGTTTATGTTGAAATCTGGTGGCATGAATCTCAGAAAATGGTCATCAAATGAAGCAGCTATACTTAATTGCGTGCAAGAAGAGGACAGAGAAACTCAACCACTTCTATTGTTCTCCGACGATGGTTCTGTGAAAACACTCGGTCTGCATTGGCATCCAGGACCCGATGAATTTTCATTCAGTGTGAACATCATTCATGTTCAAGCTACAACCAAGAGAACAATATTAGCGGACACAGCTCGTCTGTTTGACCCCCTTTGGGCTTCTTGCACCCGTGATCGTCAAAGCAAAAATCCTCATTCAAACCTTGTGGCTTCAAAATGTCACCTGGGATGAAGAGGTACATTCTGACATTGTTAAAGTGTGGAAACAATACAAAAAGACTTAATGTGCGTGGAGAATATTCGTATCCCGCGTTATGTGAATTCATCACCAACTTCCCGTCATCAACTGATTGGTTTTTGTGATGCTTCAGAACAAGCATATGGAGCAGTTGTTTATCTGCGTGTTATTAACGACAAAACCATAAACATTCATCTCATATGTTCTAAAACTCGTGTCGCACCGTTAAAAACTGTGTCCTTACCTCGTCTAGAGCTGTGAGGGGCATGTCTCCTCACGCAACTTCTAAAAAATGTGAAGGGCGCTCTCCAAGTAGACATTGAGTCTATTCATGCTTGGACTGACTCAAATGTTGTCTTGTGTTGGTTATCAGCACAACCTTCGCGTTGGAAAACCTTTGTTGCCAACCGAGTTGCAGAGATTCAAGGTGTGCTTTCACCTGAGTTCTGGCATCATGTCAGGTCTCAAGAAAATCCTGCAGATTGTGCATCAAGGGGCATGACCGCTTCACAACTAATTGATCATACGCTCTGGTGGAATGGATCTGCATGGTTATATGGTGAAGAGCCATTTACTTCAAGTTCAATTGGTCAAATTGACAAGAAAGCTCTTACAGAAGAAAAGCAATCTGCCACTGTGGCATTATTTGTTGAGAAAAGAGATTTTTCTACGTTAAACAAATTCTCTTCACTCTCAAAACTTGTACGTGTGACCGCTTTCTGCTTAAGATTCACTACAAATTGCAAGAAACGTGTATTATCTCGCCAATCTGGCCATTTAACTCCTAAAGAGTTGCAATCCGCTTTTCATGTATGGATTAAGCTGGTGCAAGCAGAAACATTCAAGGAAGACATTGTCAATTTACATAATGGTAAAGAAGTGTTGCCAAAGAGTAGCATTAACCAACTGGCTCCATTTATCGACGCAGACGGACTTCTCAGGGTGGGGGGTCGTCTCAAGAACTCTCAGTTTGGCTTCGAGAAGAAGCATCCAATCCTACTTCCACGAGTGCATCATCTAACAAATCTAATTGTTTCAAGTGAACACGTCAAACATCTTCATGCTGGTCCACAACTACTTCTCTCCTTGCTTCAGCAGCGATTTTGGATTCTTCATGGACGTGACGTAGTTCGCCAGCATGTTAGAAAGTGTGTTGTGTGTATCAGGCATCGGGCTGTTAGCTTGCAACAACAAATGGCAGATCTCCCATCATGCCGAGTTCAACCTACTAGGCCATTTCTCAACTGTGGAGTCGATTTTGGAGGTCCATTTACAATTAAACTCAACAACTTACGAGGAAGATCTCGGCAAATTTGTGACAAGGCGTACGTGGCACTATTCGTATGTATGTCAACAAAGGCCATTCATCTTGAATTGGTCAGTGATCTCTCAACAAATGCATTCTTAGCTGCTTTTCGACGTTTCGTGGCTCGTCGTGGAAAATGTCAAAACGTTTACAGCGACAATGCAACTAACTTTGTCGGTGCTGTTAAAGAATTGTCAAACTCTCAAAACACATAACAAAGAATTCTCCTCGTGTGTTGCAGAGGAAGGAATCTCATGGCATTTCATCCCTGCTACGTCACCTCACTTCGGAGGATTGTGGGAGGCCGGAATTAAATCTACAAAATATCATTTACGTCGTGTGCTAGGCAATCAAATTCTCAGCTTTGAAGAATTCACCACTATACTATGTCAAGTGGAAGCGTGCTTGAACTCTCGACCCCTGCATCCCTTGTCAAGTGATCCTAATGATCTTGCTCCTCTTACTCCAGGACATTTTCTTATTGGGAGCTCACTATTAAACATCCCTGAACCAGACTATGCAAGCAGCAATATCAACCATCTAAGAAGGTGGAAACTTGTACAACAATGCACTCAACAGATCTGGAAACGATGGATTAATGAATAAATTTCTCAGCTTCAAATCAGGTCGAAATGGAATTCCCCACAAGTCAATATACATGTTAATGATCTCGTCATCATAAGAGAAGATAACGTTGCTCCAACAAAATGGAACCTTGGAAGAATACTTCAAGTGCATCCTGGAAGCGACGGCAAGATTCGAGTTGTTACATTGAAGACGGAGAAAGGAGTTTTCAAGAGACCAATAGTAAAATTGTGCTTGATACCAACAATCGAGTAATTCGTAAATGTTGACTCTTTCACAAAGTGTCAAGGTGGGGGGCATGTTTAGGCCCGTTGGTATTCTACATTTCTCAGTGTCTATGTTTCCAGTAAGCACTGAATCTTTGTTTATATAATTTGTTCTCTTGTCTATATTTTTGTTGTTTATCAGTTGCTCGTGGTAACGATAGCATTCGTTTGGAATCAATGGCGCCACGTTCTTGTATCAATATTTCTCTCCTGTTATTTACGTGTTTTTCACTAATCTAATAAAATATACAGTCCACTTTTACATTGTGTTTTATCTACCACATTAACCAGTCCAAACAATAATGTTTTTCCATATGCCTATTGAGAAGTAGTTTAAAGCATTGTATTATAACGTTGAATGTGGCTATGTTGAAGTGAAATGTTCATATCATTCGTCATTTAAATCAGAAGTGCAAGAAACAAACACCCCACATTTAGGGTTTTGGTGGAAAGGAAAAAAATAGACGTTACAAAATGCTTAATTTGACCAAATTTTCTCTGATTATTCTTAATCAAAATGCTGAAAAAACGTATCTCTAACCATGAGTCTTGAACAGCGTAAGGGATGTGGGGCGGGCAGACCCGTTCTGGGCAGATCCAGCCACAGGCAAGGGAAGGTTCTCACGTCAACCCTCTATAGTTCCAAAGATTGATAGACATTATTATTGTATTAGTATTAGAAGTTGGCTGTCGGGATACGCCGTGTAAAATGAAAATCCGGGTGTTTCGAATTGATTGCACAATTTTATTCTTCTTTAGAGATATGAAGAGAAAATCCCTGGTCGGAACCGAATTAATCCAGCTTTTAAGCTTTTCAGATTCGTTTCAAATAAGTTACAATAAAATTGACGGGTTTGACCAACTGCTGATCATTTTTCCACCTCGCAAGTGAACAAGATCCGATCCGATCTAAAACAATATTAATAATTACTAGGAAAACGCTTAAGTCCCGCCGCGTTGTTGGATGAGCGTAATTGGTGCATTGAGCTGCCATGTGTTATGCGGATTTTCTGTTGTTCTGTGAAAAAATCATTACTAAGTTGAAATTTTTTTAAAATTAAATTAAATTAAATAAAAAATTAACTTAAATTTTAAATTTTTTAATTAATCGTTATTTTAAAAAAGGAAAAAATAGTAAAATTGAAATTTTTATAAGAAATAATTATTCGATTGCGCACAAATTTTACACGAATATATTAAATCATAAAATTAAGGTTCTGTGAAAAAATCATTAAAATCGGATAAAGCATGTAGGTGTTATAAGCCGAAGAAATTTTTTTAAAGTTATTTAGTTAATGTTGTTTTAGGGCACTCAACAGAAGAGTTATCAGTGCCCAGAAATTAAAATTAAATTAATTTAATAAAATTAAATTAGTTTGAGTGGGATCGTCTAATAAATCAGTTTTTTCTCTTCGTTTTGCTTTTTTTTCTTTTTTTTCCTCTTTCTATTTTTCTTTTTTTCTTCCTTTTTTCTTTTTTTTCCTTTTTTCCTTTTCTTTTCATTCCCCACCCTTTTTTATATTTGATTCATAAATTAAATACATTTTCTATTATTTTCATTTGTTAACAAAATTGTTGTGTTTAAATGCATTGTTGTTGTAATGCTAATATTTCAATTATGTACTTAAATGTACTTTATTGTAGTTTTTGCATCTATGTTATTAGATTTATTTAGTTGGCCTCCTTTGTAAATCAGTTTTTATAACTGAATAGGATAGACGTTAAATAAATAATAAATAAATAAATCGAAAAAAATCGAAAAATTGCGATTTTAACGAGAAATAATTTTCCGATTGCGCTCAAAAACGTCGCAGTTCTAAGTTCAGAGATTTCGAAGGCCTCCATAAAATTTCATCTCAATTGGAGTATTGGTTTAGCCGGAATCGTGTTGACAAACACACAAAAATACAAAAAGAAAAAAAGAAAAAAAACATTCCGGATTTTTTTCTCCAGTGTAATGAAATGGAATCTTCGCTTCGCTCGCTACGTTCGCAGCGCTCATCCAATTAGGCATTAAAACAATTTAGGGCCTAATAATAATTAACATGGTTTTCTTGCTTTTAAAGGGGCTAATAACTCAAAAAATATGTTTTACCACATGATCTATAGCACAATGCTACACTAAAATGACAGTTTAAAAAATTATATCTTGTAACTGTGATTTAGCACGAATTTTTCAATTTTTTTGATCCAGGAATATGCGAAAATTGGTGTTTTGGGAAATTTCTTAAATCGGCTTTAACCTGCTTCGTTTTCGGTCCACATAGATAATAGAGCATAGTACCAATCTAAAATGCCCATTTTTTACCTTGTGTCTTGAAACTGTGCCCAAATATACCCTCATCAAACACGCAAAAATATGCATTCAAAATCACATTCCATCTTAGTAATCAGCATATTTTGACCGAACTACTTGCCCAAATTACAAAACGAAATATAGAGAATTTACAGAAAAGGCTGTAGAGTACGTCAATAATGGCCAATATTTTTTGTGATCAAAATCCTCCAAGGTCACGGGGCATAAAGATCGTCCCCATGTTATTTCTTATGGGAGAGTTTTGCCGAAAGGACCCGGACCTAGCTCGAAAAATGTCATGTTTGATAATTTTTTGGGAGGTCATGGTGGTCCCAATAATTTTTCTGTTAATTGCTAAATTCATTACTAAAGTCTATCCATCCTTGAGGAACAAAGTGACCATCGGCGGACGAGACCGGGATCGGTCATCCCGTCTATTGTCTGCATTTTTCCCTTTCCACCTTTTTTGGCGTGACCGAACTTGGGAGCGAACATGGGTTTGTTTCTACCTGCCTTCGCCCATTTCAAATCTATTGTGATGAAAATAATTTATTCAGCAAAATATTTTTTTTATAATTGCAAATATTTCATAACGTGGTTCAAATGTGTAGCTTGAGTTATGAAATGTGTTTTTTTCCCTATAGTGTCTACGATCAAAACTGACTAAAATACATAAATATTATTATATTATTATATAATATTATCAAAATATGTTATAGAAGCATTATCCGTAACTCAGTCAGTTTTTATCGTAGAATTTCGTCCAAAAAAATGAAATTCAAGACGCACGCTTAATATTTCAACAACGTTATTAGATATTTGCAATTAACAAAAAAATCAATAAATAAATTAATACAGCAGGTATAAAACCCTCAGTTTCTAGGATGGTCTATTTTACGACTACACGCGACAACCCTTAGCAGCTGCCTCATACCCATACCCGACGCGTCCGTCGATGGTCACTTTGTACTTCATGGATAGATAGACTTTAGTTCACCTGAATGAAATATATTTTTTTGAGTTTAGCGATTAAATACCCCTTTAAGGTTTTGCTATAGCGAGGCATTAAACAATGTTTTTTTGTTTATTTAATAATATGATGAGCGTAGCGAAGACTTCAATTTCACTTACATTGAGAAAAATAGCTCGGGTGTTTTTTTTTTGTTTTTGTTTGTTTGTTGTTCGCTCTCTACCGGGCAAACGGCACAATAAGCGATCTTGATAAAATTTGCAGGAGACCTTAAAAATCTCTGAACTTGGATTTGCCAATACAAGGTTTTTGGGTCCAATCGAAGAAATATGTCTCGTGAATATCGTACTTTTACGATATATTTCGATTATTTATGCGATATTATCGTGATATTTGACCCGCGACCGGGCAAATGGCTTCTCCGATCTTGATGAAACTTTACGGAAACGTTCGAAATCACTGATCGTATATATGTTGTGATTTTGTGGACAATCGGAGAAATATTCATCATAAAAATTGTACTTTCATGGCAACGATTAGTCAGTTCAACCATAAAAGCGCATCCATCAACGCGATTGGAGAAAGAGTTAATATTCTGTATAGATTATCAAATGTGGACTCAAAATATTTATAACTGACATTCTCCGTTCACTCATGGTTTATGGATACAGGGTTACAAGGAGGTTACTTCGAGTAATTGTTTTTGTCGTCGACTGTGCTATAGGATAGTGTATTAGATTACTTGCCCGAACCCCTTAATTAATATCGAGTGGGATAGGGGGAGGGGGGTGATCGTGTCTCGTTTATCGGTGGTTTAAGTGGTGTAAGCGTAAATCGAGAACGCAATTAATTCGCAATGTTGAAGTTTCAGGATGCCGTGTAATTCCGAAATAAAGTGGTTTCGGTGTAACCTTGCTTATGTAATAGCGCAACATCGGGTGAATCGTACCCTACCAGATGGATAGGCTACCAACCTGCGATAGGTATACCCCCTCAATATCCCTTCAAACGTTCAAACCCTGTATACATTATATGTAAACTTTTTCAACGATTTTGCCACAAAACTAATGGCATTCAATCCAGATCGAAGCTTGCGGATGGTTCAAATTTCAACTCGATCCGAACCTCCATTCGAACGTTATGTCGAGACATAAAAAAAAATAAAAAAAATCAGTGACTATTTTTTCCGGTAGAGTACATATGATTTTTGATTTTATTGACTAAATTTGTTTTTTCAAATTGACCCATGTTTTTTAATCTTGAATTATGAACGTATTCAATGCAATTTATGTGCTGTTTGTTTCGTGATTGAATGATAAATAAATAAATAAATAAATTTTATTTAGAGTCTACCCACTCAGTTATATAACTGATTTTCAGTGGGGGACTTTAAATCAAAGCGACCAAGCAAACCCTGCAGGCCCCGACGCAATCGACGAGTGAGCGATAACCAACCAAAGATCGATATTTTTAATAGGAAATATAGCAATCAGTGGTATGGACAGTGCGAACACCCGCGAATCAACGCCAGAATCAACAAGGCCGATTCAGAACAACTCTGAAATTTATTATGTGCTTCGTTGCTAGGACGGCTCCAAAGTCACCGTTTACAAACTCCTAAGACAAGAACTG
Organism: Sweltsa coloradensis; assembly: GCA_024449915.1. Lineage (NCBI taxonomy): Eukaryota > Metazoa > Arthropoda > Insecta > Plecoptera > Chloroperlidae > Sweltsa > Sweltsa coloradensis. The sequence goes on along the minus strand of JAMZAV010006051.1, from coordinate 20,969 downwards.
ATGGACTTAAGTCCAAATCAGAAGTTAAAAAACTTCTGACTTTAGCGGGAATCGAACCCTGGACCTTCTGCATTGGAAGCAGATACGCTAACCACAAGACCAACGAGCCAATTAAGCCAATTTTTAGAACTCTTTCAAAATACACAGATGCAAAAAGAGCTAAAAACAGAAATATTTTGGTTTGTCCTGGAAATTTCATGAATCTTTATTTCTTTCCCCATAGAGAAAAATCTTGTAAAGTATGGACAAAATTGAAAATAGTTTCTAATTTCCGATTTAGATGTCTATTTTATTCTCGGTAAAAAATTTTGATTTTATTCACAGTTAAAATTTGCTATAATTCTAAAAACATATTTCTAAAATAATCATTCTTTAAAAATTCACAGAATTCCTTTTTTGGGGTTATATTTTTGTTTTAAGTATAGAAGAGTGTGCATCCTAGACTTGGAGTCCTCTGCTTGGTCCAGAGTTACCCGTCCGTGACTTCTGCATCGGCCAAGTTGCTTCAGAGCAACTATATAGAAGAGTGTGCATCCTAGACTTGGAGTCCTCTGCTTGGTCCAGAGTTACCCGTCCGTGACTTCTGCATCGGCCAAGTTGCTTCAGAGCAACTATATAGAAGAGTGTGCATCCTAAAGTCTATCTATCCATGAAGTACAAAGTGACCATCGACGGACGCGTCGGGTATGGGTATGAGGCAGCTGCTAAGGGTTGTCGCGTGTAGTCGTAAAATAGACCATCCTAGAAACTGAGGGTTTTATACCTGCTGTATTAATTTATTTATTGATTTTTTGTTTAATTGCAAATATCTAATAACGTTGTTGAAATATTAAGCGTGCGTCTTGAATTTCATTTTTTTGGACGAAATTCTACGATAAAAACTGACTGAGTTACGGATAATGCTTCTATAACATATTTTGATAATATTATATAATAATATTTATGTATTTCAGTCAGTTTTGATCGTAGACACTAGGGAAAAAAAACACATTTCATAACTCAAGCTACACATGTGAACCACGTTATGAAATATTTGCAATTATAAAAAAAATATTTTGCTGAATAAATTATTTTCATCACAATAGATTTGAAATGGGCGAAGGCAGGTAGAAACAAAACCCATGTTCGCTCCCAAGTTGGGTCACGCCAAAAAGGTGGAAAGGGAAAAATGCAGACAATAGACGGGACGACCGATCCCGGTCTCGTCCGCCGATGGTCACTTTGTACCTCAAGGATGGATAGACTTTAGACTTGGAGTCCTCTGCTTGGTCCAGAGTTACCCGTCCGTGACTTCTGCATCGGCCAAGTTGCTCAGAGCAACTATATAGAAGAGTGTGCATCCTAGACTTGGAGTCCTCTGCTTGGTCCAGAGTTACCTGTCCGTGACTTCTGCATCGGCCAAGTTGCTTCAGAGCAACTATATAGAAAATGTGTAGCATGCTCTTTTCCGAAACGAGTTCATTATGTTTGGCTCCAAGAAGTGGGTTTTCCACGTGAACAACTTCGTTAGGCGTCTCCGAGAGAGAGTTTGAACACGATAAACTTTCCAATCTAAGATTGCTCTTTGTTAATCCATCAATGTGGCAACTTGACAAGCATCGACTTCCAAATCGTGTCAAGTTAGACATTTCCTTTCAAAAAGTTTTCTTAGGTCCTTCTTAGAAATTGGTTCTTAGAATGTTTTTTTAAAATTGGTTTCGGTAAGTGTTGAGATTCCGTAATTCAAAGTTTTGTTGAGAACACAAATTGAGTTTTCTAATTGGTGAAATCAGAAACCTCGTTCGGATGTCTTGCTCTTTGGCTTCTTTACTCGATTGCTTTTGATAAGTACGTTTAAAGGGCCTATTACGGCTTAAAAAATATTTTTACCTCTTAATTTATAGTACACTAGGAAAACGCTTAAGTCCCGCCGCGTTGATGGATGAGCTTTTTTGTATTTTTTTTTTTTGCGTAGGACCACTTTTCCTTTGCAAGTGCTTTTTGAATGCATTGTAGGTGATTGTTGTCAAGTTGTTTGTTGTTGTTTTTATAAACCTCAAAAAAACTCATATTCAAACCTTTATTCTATGGATTCTGGCTTACTTTTTCAATTTTTTCTTTCAAAAAGCAATACATCACCTGACCATAACCTTAATGTCCATGTGAAATATGATCGTTGTAGCCCTACCCGTTTGGTCAGAATCGGCCCAAATGTCACGAAAATATCGCGCTAAAAATCGAAAAAAATCGTATAAGTACGATATTTATGAGAAATATTTCTTCGATTATACCCAAAAACGTGGCAGGTCTATGTTCAGAGATTGTGAAGGTCTCCTCCAATTTTCATCAAGATCGCATAATATGCCGTTTGCCCGGTAGAGAGCGAACAGACAAAAAAACAAACAAAACAAACCAATTTTTTGGGGGGTCAGTGAAATTGAAGTCTTCGCTTCGCTCATCCAACGATATTCAGAAGTTTAAAAAAAATCCATCCCGATCGGGGTTCAAACCTGAGTTTGAACTAGACCACCGAGACGGTAACTATTTAAAACTTATGAATCCATTCAGATCTATAATGCAACTACAATTCAGAAGTTCTAGTTACCGTCTCGGTGGTGGTGGTGGTGGTTGTCTAGTTGGTTAAGGCGCGCCTACCATGGAATGTGGGAGACTCGGGTACGAACCCCGATCGGGATGGATTTTTTAACTTCTGAATTGTATTTAATATTAACAATTCCATCTACGGGAGTGTTTCCCGACAAACCAAATCGAGACAATTGTTATGTTGCGAAAACAATTTCTTGCTATCTGCATTCTTTCGTTGGAATTACAATAATATATCTCAAATAATATAATAAAGGCCCTCGCCTCTTGAAAGCGTGTGTTGATGATTAACAATGAACCATTTATAAATTAGCCCCTGTTCCGTACAACATCGTTAGAGAAACTAAGTGATGAGAGTAAATCGTTAAATCACTTAAAGCGTCAGTCAGCCCTCTTCAAACACAATAGCCAACCTAACACGGCTAAACCTCGAGCCTGCTCGAAGCTTTGCTGCCAAAAGTGCCGAAACTTTTTCTCATCAATCTTAATGTTCTAGAAAAGTTTGAAGTGACTTGTTTTTGCAGTGAAAATCTTAAATATCCCTAAAACTTTACTAAACTTTAAAACTACTCGGCTATTTTGTGTAGTCATGTTTCGTATTTCTAACACACGCAAGGGTATGGGTTACCCAAAATAGGTAGCGAAGATACTTAATCAACAGATTGTTGAAGACGGGTACAAAATAAATAATAAAAATATTAATATTACCGAGTATTCAACACGTGGCTTGCTCACTCGTCTAACAATGACTTTGGCGTTTCCCTAGTATATTATGAGTATAAATAAGAGGGGTTTGAGATTAGTTGTTATAAGGGCGCGTCAACACTGTAAGGCCTAATGCGCCACTCTAGCCTAATAATCTGTGGAGGAGAAATATGCCCATGCTAGCTAGATTCAGCCTTAAGTTTTGGGGAGGAAAGGGGATGTTCCCGGGTACTCAACACAATGGCTTGCTCACTCGTCTAACAACGACTTTGGCGTTTCCCTAGTGTTACCGAGTACCCAACACATAGCTTGCTCACTCGTCTAACAACGACTTTGGCGTTTTCATAGTATGGTTTCAGAGGGCGTCAACCAATCGTGTAGTCGTTGTCGCCGTCTTCGTACTGAATGGAGGCTTTGGCATAGTTGAGGTTAAGTTGATTTGGATTAAAGGCGCGTCAACTGTTAGGTTATAATACGCAACTCTAATCTAGGGGATATAGGAAGGAAAACCCTATGCAGAACAGAATCAGCTACGAGTAGGTGAAAGGAAAAGAGGGGTTCTCACGTCGTGGTCCTCATAGTCTTTGTCATCGTTCGTGTCGTTATGGTCGTCGTCGTTGCGGAGGAGGAGAGGTCCCCGACGACAACTACCAGAGCTCGCCTCTAGTTTCGAGGAGTAATATTCTACTTACCAGCTAACGTTTGTGAAATGGAGTTCGTTTAGGCGCGAGCCATCTCTTGGCCAAATGTCCGCCTATATGTATAATATAGACTTTCTATCGCATGACATTGACACTTAGGAAAACAAAAATCAAAACACGTGGTGATAACCACCGACTGTGTGATTTTTTATATGTCACTGAAATCAATGTGCTTAATTTATTTTATATAACCATGGCTGTGGCCTTCTATACGTATTTGCAAATGAAACATGTGCAATCTAAGTTCAAATTTTTAAGATTTTTATTTCTTGCGAGCTTAAATCGCAACAGATATTGCTCATTTTGTTAGCAGTTCTCAGTTACCTGGTCACGGATGTGTGTTTAAAATTTCAGCTCAATCTATTTGGCTGTTCGGCCGTATGAGCCAGGACAGACAGACATTTAACATACATACATACATACATTGGACAATGCTCACGGCCAAGGCCCGATCGAGTAGAGCGTAACAGAATCCTCATTCGCTTCGCTCACTCGTCTAATTACTAGGGAAACGCCAAAGTCGTTGTTAGACGAGTGAGAGAGCCACGTGTTGAGTACCCGTGAACATTTATTGGATTTAAGTTAGGTAATTATATTGTGGTGTAAATAATAGTTTTTTTTTTAATTTTTAAGTTAAAGGACACGTCAACTGTCCGGCCATAATGCGCCACTTTAGACAATGATAGGCTAGGGAGGTCTAAGGTAGGGGGAAGAAAAGTAATGTGTGTGTAATGTGTGTGTTGTAATGTGGTGACTCAACACATGGTTCACTCACTCGTCTAACAACGACTTTGGCGTTTCCCTAGTATAATCTTTATACAAACATTTGTGGTCACAGACCCTTGTTGAACAGATAGGCTTCACCCCAGGCTAAATGGAACGGCCGATGTATGACCCTTAGAACAGGTACTTCCTCCAGCGTCAATGTATGAAAAATTAAAGACGATTCCGTCTGGGTTCGGGGTAGAATTGGCCCAGAGCATTGCTCTGCTAATCGTAAAAGGCGATTCAAGAGAAAAGGTCCACCTCGCAAACATCAGCTAATAAGAGGGGAGTATACTATACTCCCCAAAACCAGAGGCGAGCTCTGGCAATCGTCGTCGGGGACACCTCCCTCTTCCCTTGACGACCTCCCCGATGACGGTAACAATGACACAACGAACGATGACAAAGACAATGACGACCACGACGTGAGAATCCCCCTTCCTCCCCTTACCCATGGCTGGTTCTGACCAGCATGGGCCACTCTTCCCCATCCCCTAGGCTAGAGTCGTGCATTATGACCTAACGGTTGACGCGTCCTTAATCCAAATAAACCCAAAAAATAAAATATTTAGGCCTAGGCGAACAGAGAAAGTGGTTTTTAGTTTTTTGGTTTCAGGGTGCGTCAACCATTTGTCGTCGTCCTATTATGAAAAGGCTGGTCCCACACGTCCCAATTTAGTTTTAGTTTGGATTAAGGGTGCGACAACCGCTAGGTCAAAAATCACCACTCTTACCTAGAGGATATAGGGAGGAAAATCCCATGCTGGTGCTGGTCAGAAATAGCTACGGGTAAAGGTGAAAGAAAAGGGAGGGTTCTCGCGTCGTGGTCGTCATCGTCTTTGTCATCGTTCGTTTTGTCCTGGTCGTCGTCGTTGGGAAGGTCGTCAGAGAATATGGGGGTCCCCGACAAGTAATATACTACCCTACTTACCAGCTGATGTTTGCGAGATAAAATACGTCGCACTGTTTCTTGTAGATCATCACCAGCCCAAACGAAGTGTATAATAGTATCCTTGATAGCCAGCAATGGCCCAGCATCATTTACAGAATGACAGAAGAAATGAAAACAAAACAATAATAAAACATTTACTTGGTTCATCTGATCGCCAACTTTCACAGGCTGTGTTCTATTTTACTAATGGGTATTTTAGACATTTGCAATCTAAGTTCAAATTTTTCACATTTTTATTTCTTGCGAGCTTAAATCGCAACAGATATTGCTCATTTTGTTAGCAGTTCTCAGTTACCTGGTCACGGATATGTGTTTAAAATTTCAGCTCAATCTATTTGGCCGTTCGGCCGTATGAGCCCGGACAGACAGACATTTAACATACATACATACATACATACATACATACATACATACATACATACATACATACATACATACATACATACATACATACATACATACATTGGACAATGCTCACGGCCAAGGCCCGATCGAGTAGAGCGTAACAGAATCCTCATTCGCTTCGCTCACTCGTCTAATTAAAGATTAGCCACAAATAAATTCCGAAATTTACCAATTTTAATGATTTACAAAAATACGAAATCAATCAATTTTGTGATGTTTTTTAATGTGCTTAATAGGCTGTATATATAGGCTACATGACGTCGTATTAATAACTGACTAATAACTGACTTTAAGTGGGGGACATTAAATTCAAAGCCGACCAAACCAACCCTATAGGTGCCGACACCATCGACTAGCGAACGATGACAACTCCGATCAATCAAGCTGGTCACGATTCCTCCCGCGGACAGCGCCCGAGTCATGCAACAAGGCTCGTTCGGAACAACCATCGAATATACGTACTATGTGCCTCGTTGCTAGGACGGCTCCGAAGTCACCGTTTACACATTCCTAAGACAAGAACTGATCCCATACAAGACCCCGTCTCTGACCCCAGGCTATCTTGGACCCCCCCCCCCCACAGGCTTCACCAATCAGAGGCCGACATAGGTGTTTCGGTGTTACATCTCATGGGCAATGAGCCCAATGAGTACGCAGAATCATCTGACGGACTTCCTTCTGTGCCGCGAGCGGGAATCGAACCCTGGACCTTCTGCATTGGCATATCCCGCATATGTAGCATAAAGAATGAATGAGAGGGAATGACTGTAAAAATGTTGTTTTAGTCTATGTTTTAGAAGACGTACTTTTAAATCCTCGTGTTAGGAAGATTTTTAACTGTACAGAACTGTGTACAGAACCAGCTTGGCAACAATGTGTCCATCGTGACTACACACTACAGCCTCGCATGGAAATAGCTCGCTGTGTAAACCTCTCCAGCTCCGAACACGACAAAGCTCTCTGACGTAGCCTCGAACCGGGCGCTGCTAGTGACGTCATTGCGCACTCGCGGCTACTTCTGCAAGTGAAAATGAAGAGAATAATAAAACTACAGGACTCTAGGTGGAATTTAAAAAGAATCTTATATGCAGTACATTCAGATAAATGGAGGAGATCCATAATTCAATAAATAAAATAAATAAATTCGTATTTAGAGTCTACCCACTCAGTCACATTGAATTTCAGTGCCCAACCCTGTTGGCACCGACTCCATCGACATTGTAGTTAAAGCTGAAATTTAAGAGTTTGTACTTCATTCTATGAAATTTCTTTGATTTATGTACCGTATGTATTTATTTATTAAACGTTTATCCTATTCAATTATTACTAGGGAAACGCCAAAGTCGTTGTTAGACGAGTGAGTGAGCCATGTGTTGAGTACCCGGTAACATTTCTTTTCTTCCCCTTACCTTAGGCCTCCCTAGCCTATCATAGGCTACAGTGGAGCATTTTGGCCTAAAAAATGCAAAATGTTCCCGGGTACTCACCACATGACTCGCTCACTCGTCTAACTACGACTTTGGCGTTTCCCTATTCTAGTTGGCTAAAGCGCCCTTGTAGCCGAAATGTGGGAGACGTGGGTTCAATCCCACGGTCGGGAAAGATTTTGTAATTTCTAGATTGTATTTCAAAAATAACTAGGAAAACGCTCAGTTGGACGCGTTGTTGAGCGAGCACCGGTAAGTGCAACATAACCCGAGTACGACATTCCCATAAGGCCCACCACACAGTGTAGGCCTAACTGGATATTGACATTGTACACTATATACCAGAGTCGATAAAGAAGTTTCCCCTTTGGGGAGGTCCCCTTACTCCCAAGTCAAAACGGAATCTAACGCTCTGCGCGCTGAGGGCGGCTTAAATATGAAACTAATAAAAGCACTGCACGCTAAATACGGTCAGTAGATTATCGATGTGCAGTGACGCTGATATCAACAAATAACAGACGAAATGTCAAACTTCAATTTTATTTCAATCATATTAGCCCTGGGCCCTAGTCTTTTAAAACGATTTACTTTTGATTTATTATTGTACTATAAAGTGTTGCGCAGGCGTCACTGACATTTTCGTGCGAAATAATTTGAGATATGTCTTGTTCAAGCCTAACGGACGTAAGTGTAGCCTAGGCACAAGGCTACAATACAGTTTTCAGACGTAAGTACGCCCTTGGCATTCAAATCGAAATCTTGAACAATACATATTGTCGGCCTAGGTCCTAAGCTTAGGTCTACTCCATCAGAAATATCCTCATCAATAAAGATAGTTTGCTTTACTCCAAAACATTCGCCAACATTCGATCGTTTTTAATATTTTGACGTTTCCGCCATTTGTCGTCATCGACTGTTAACTACTAGTAGAAAAGTGACGTAGTTTTATTGAAGTAGTTCCATCAATCGTCACACAGATGTCGCGCGGAACGTTAGATTCCAAACGCCAAAAACCGACTTTTTATTTAACCCAGGGCGGTATAGGGAGTTGGAGGACCTCCCCAACGGGGAAACTTCTTTATCGACTCTGCTATATACTATTCCAACATCTTTGCATTGTACTAATTCACGTCATGCCTTCTAAAGTGTATCTTTGTATCTTCACTGCCTCCTTCATTTTTTAGCATCATTTTTCGAATTATGATTACCAATAAGTCTTTAACGTCTTGACCGATTTAGCTGAAAATTTAAAAAATAGGAGAGAATGGTGTACTTATTGACCCTGCAAAATTTCATAACGATCGGAACATTTTTTTTTTTTATTTTTTTTTTTTTTTTTATTTTTTTTATAACCAACGATCGGATTTTGTTCAAAAACTATACAGCAACCCGCCTAGGTGGTATGTACATGTGTGAAAAATTTCAGGTCGATCAGAGAAACGGTGCGACCTGTATCGAAGCAGTAACAGAAAAAAAAAAAAAAAAAACAGACATTCAAGCCATAAGAGTCAAGTGGAGACGCTCGCTTCGCTCGCTCAATTAAACATGTTTTGAAATGCATATAACGCAGTGTAGTCCTTCATCTGTGGCAATAGGGCCTACTATGGTAAACATAGCCAATTCGAAATTCGTGAAAATATTGCAAGGTTTACTCAATCTACGAGCGGAATTTGGGGGTACCTTGACGTCCAACATTCGACTGACCTTGCATGGGCACGGCATTTCACGGCCAGGCGAAAAACAAACAAAAAATATATTTTCAAAATCTAAAACATTGTCGTTAAAATAATTTCTAAAGATTGAAAGTCTATTTTTCAGTTTATCATTTCTTGTAGGTTCAAATCGCAATGAATCTTGCTGATTTTGTTAGCAGTTCTCAATAAACTCGTACCGGATGTCTGTTTAAAATTTCAGCGCAATCTGTTCAGCGATTCGGCTGATTTTCAACGTACACACACGCACGCAGAAAAACAATAAGGGCCGTTTTTCAAAAACTGACCTACAAAAGAAAACCATTTCTTGAACTTGATTTACAACCTACCAATTATCCAATTCAGTTATAGGCCTACTGATTTACAATAAAAGACAGCTAAATATAACTAATCGCATAAATTAAGACACAACAATAAAATAGTTATAATATACACAATGTATAGTACGACAACGATTTTATTAAAGAAATATTCAAATTGTGTAGGAAAAATATTTAAGTATTAATTAAAATGAACCAAATATAAAAGAGAAATTATTGTTAATATAATATTTCAGCTCTATACACTGTGCATTATTGTGGTCTTCGTCTTGCATTTAATGTATTAACTTGATATTAAATGAGCGGAATCATTTTCTTCATGTAAATTTCGTGAAACTCCCAACAAACATTATACTCTGGGTCCCGTGCGGGAAAGTTAAGGGAAGTGCGGGTTAACTGCGGGAAGCGGGACGTCCCGCACGGGAAACGCGAGGGAAGGTTACGGGACGTCCCGTGTCTGGGAAAGTCACGGGACGTCCCGCACGGGACCCGCGAGGGAAGGTTAGGGACGTCCCGCACGGGAAGCGCGAGGGAAAGTCACGGGACGTCCCGCACGGGACCCGCGAGGGAAGTTAGGGACGTCCCTGGGAAAGTCACGGGACGTCCCGCATAGTTCCCGCGAAGGAAGGGATTCGGATAAGATACGTACGGGTAAACTGCAATGCCCGTTTATTATGAACGATCCAGTTAGTCAACATAATTTACTATTTTGCCTGTGAAACAAATGAGCATATTGTACTTTAATCAATCTCCACCATAAAGAGTTGTGTGTGTACATTATTGAAAAAACACGATAACCAATCACCTTGGTAATGAATATATTATTAGTTTTTTATTTATTAATTAAACAACAGCTGTATGCATCAACAAATTAAAAAGAAAATTTTGTGGTATATTATGAAAATTCAAAAGCAATTTGTAGAACGTTCTTTTTTATTTTTATTTACCGCCACGGAGCCAACATTCATCTGCACACGCGAAATAACATTGAATTGTTTATGCAGATAATTCTGTAGCATTTGGCCTGCTTTCATTTTCTCCTGTAATACATTTTTGTATGAGCGAAGCAAAGATTCCATTTCACTACACTGGTGAAAAAAATCCGGAATGTTTTTTTCTTCTTTCCGTTTGTATTTTTGTGTGTTTGTTAACACGATTACGGCTAAACCGATACTCCAATGGCAATAGCGATGAAATTTTCTAAAGGCCTTTGAAATTTATGAACTTAGAACTGCCACGAGCCACGTCGCATTTTACGATATATTTCGATTTTTAAAAAAATTCTTCGACTTAAACCTCTAGCCTACATGCTTTATTCGATTGTAATGATTTTTTCGCAGAACCTTAATTTTATGAGTTAATATATTCGCGTGAAATTTGAGCGCAATCAAAAAATTATTTCTCATGAAAATCACAATTTCACGATTTGTTACGACTTTAATAAATTTCTTTGACTTATACCACCTAAATGCTTTATCCTATTGTATTTTAAGAATTAATATATTCGTGTGCAATTTGTGCGTAATAGAAAAAAAATTATTTTTTATAAATCACAAATTTACGCTTTTTTTCGTTTTTTACCAAATTTCTTCGACTTATAACACCAACATGCTTTATTCGATTGTAATGTAGTGTGTAATATAATGTGCGCCCCTGATCCTCATATCGTCGTCGTTAAACTTAAAACAATATTACCATAGCGTGTCTCGCAGCCCATAGCAATGGGAAAACGAAATCAATTTAAATACCATCTGAATAACACATAGCAGCTCAATGCACCAATTACGCTCATCCAATAACACGCCTCCCCTGAAAAAGCGTTTGCGAAGCTTCCTAGTAATCAAAAAATTTCACCATACTCCATGGTTTTACTTTTCACCAACTGAGACAAAAAGATATGAAGATCTCACATGATGTCATTTAATTTTGGTTGCATGTTCCAATAGAATTAGTACCGTTATTTTGTGGTCAACCAGCATCGCATCGGACAGCCTATACTTTATTTATGCAGATACACCCACCTCGGCATTTATCAACAACTAGAACAAAATATCGAACATGCGCATTATTTACTGTACCCACATTTAAAATATACCGTACACCATTAGTATAATATACTGAACACTATTCCAACACATCCAAAATAATTAAAAGACTATACGGATAGGCCACAAAGCAAGCACACAATAACTATGATACTCGAGTAGATTTGCTGTTGAATCTATAGGGTGTTATTCCCACTCCGCTCAAGCATCCTCCGTGGCGTAACGGTTAGATGCGTGGCTTACAGATGGAGAGTCGCCCTGCTGGACCGAGTTCGAGACACCAAACTTGAAATTTTATAATTACTTGCAATTAATACATGTTGTGTTTCCACCTACAGGCAATCAACTGGTGTCGAAAATAAGACAAAATAACCATGTAACCGATATTATATAAAACTTTTTATTTTATTTTTACGTTAAGCCTACATATTTAGCACCTAGATCGCGCTACAGATACTACGGGAAATTAGCGGGAAGATCACGGGACGGCCCGTGCAGGATTGTCGCGGGAAGATCGCGGGACGTCCCGTGCGGGACGTCCCGTACGGGACCCGGTATCGGCCAGTAGGACACTTCTATGCGGGACCCGTACGGGACGTCCCGCAAGGGTCCCGCCCGGGCAAGTGCGGGAAAAAGACTGCGGGAAGACTGCGGGAAGACTGCGGGAAAGCCCAAAAATGTTTGTTGGGCTGTTATTGTATATTTTTACTTAATTATTGACTTTCTAGTCCTAATTCTTTGAGGTGTTTTCTTCACAAACAAGTGGTGATTATTAACTATTATAAATCAAACATATTTTTCATTAAACTTCCGGTGAAATTCAGCTGCAAACATCATTAACCTTCGTAAAGGTAATGACATTATAATTAATCTTTGGTGGTCAGTTCAAAGGCAGCAGATATTTGTTGCAGTACTGTTCCATCCATTCAGATGTATAATGCAACTACAATTCTGAGATTAAAATGTACCGTCCTAATGGTCTAGTGGTTAAGACGTCTGCCTGGAATGCGGGAGACCCGTGGTTCGAATCCCGGTTGGGGCGGACTTTTTTAATTTCTGAATCGTAGTAAATAATAACAGTAACCTTAGACTTGACCACTTGAACTCTAACGTGAATGGAGGATGCATATCTGCCAGATGTTGAGATGGTCGGGACTTCCACCTTTGTTTTCACACAATGACTTGGCTTATCTTACTGGTGTTAAATCAACTAGGGTTGAACGTGACTTTATCACTTGGGTTTTATTTAAACTTTAATTACCGTCGTAAATTGTATAGTTTTCAACCACAACACACGACAACGAAACTATAACATAACCTTACTTTATAATTGTTGCCAAACTGGGCATTTATTATGAAAATTATTATCTGCATAAATAAATAAATAAATTTTATTTAGAGTCTACCCACTCAGTTATATAACTGATTTTCAGTGGGGGACTTTAAATCAAAGCGACCAAGCCAACCCTGCAGGCCCCGACGCAATCGACGAGTGAGCGATAACCAACCAAAGATCGATATTTTTAATAGGAAAGATAGCAATCAGTGGTATGGACAGTGCGAACACCCGCGAATTAACGCCAGAATCAACAAGGCCGATTCAGAACAACTCTGAAATTTATTATGTGCTTCGTTGCTAGGACGGCTCCAAAGTCACCGTTTACAAACTCCTAAGACAAGAACTGATGGACTTAAGTCCAAATCAGAAGTTAAAAAACTTCTGACTTTAACGGGAATCGAACCCTGAACCTTCTGCATTGGAAGCAGATACGCTAACCACAAGACCAACGAGCCACACGACAAGACCAACGAGCCACACATGTATTATTCATCTAATTAGGCCCTTCTAGTATTTAACTAGGAAAGAGCCAAAGTCGTTGTTAGACGAGTGAGTGAGCCATGTTGAGTACCCGGTAACATTCCTTTTCTTCCCCATACCTTAGGCCTCCCTAGCCTATCAAAGGCTAGATTGGAGCATTATGGCCTTACAGTTGACGCGCCCTTATACCAACTAAACTTAAAAATGCTTTTATTTATACCAATGAAATTATCAAACTTAAATGCAAATGTTCCCGGGTACTCAACACATGACTCGCTCACTCGTCAACAACGACTTTGGCGTTTCCCTAGTCTAGTTGGCTGAGGCGCCCTTATACCCGAAATGTGGGAGACCTGGGTTCAATCCCCTGGTCGGGAAAGATTTTGTAATTTCTGGATTGTATTTTAAGAATTATTAAACATGTTTTGAAATGCATATAACGCAGTGTAGTCTATCATCTGTGGCCGTGACAATACTATGGAAAACATAGCCAGTACGAAATACGTGTAAATATTGCAAGGTCTACTCAATCTCCGAGCGGAATTGGGGGGGGGGGTACCTTGAGCGTGCAAGATACGAGAAACCTTGGGCACTGCATTTCACAGCCAGACAAATAACAAACAAAAAATATTTTTTCAAAAAAACATTGTCGTTAAAATAATTCACACACATTAGCAGCCTACTTTTAAATTTATTATTTCTTGTAGGTTTAAATCGCAATGGATCTAGCCGATTTTGTTAGCAGTTCTAAGTAAACTCGTACCGGATGTCTGTTAAAAATTTCAGCGCAATCTGATCAAAGATCCGTCTGATTTTCGATGTACACGCACACCGACCCACACACAGACCCATCCACAGAATCACAGAATAAGAGCCATTTGAGTTGAATGGAGATACTCAGTCGCTTCGCTCCCTCATCTAATAAATACATAATTTTTAAACAAACGCGATATTACGTTTTATGTAGTTTGTTTTACGTCGCTTGCAACCATCTAGTAGCCAGTGTTGGCAGACATTGTCCAAGATTACTCGAGAAACTCGGGGTTTTTAACTTGAAATTCCAACCAGCGTAGCGTTGTAGCTTATCTTGTAACTCAAGGCGTTTCTAAATGCTCGTATTAAAAAGTAGTTTTAATGCCCACTCTTCAAAATATGAGGTCTACTTTAACATCTAATGATTTTCGTGAAACGTATTTTATGAAACACAACATCAGCAGCTTCCTCGTCTACAATCAGCGGCGGAGTTTCCTTCCCCGAGTGTGATTACCTATTGATGCGATACTGTTTGTCCCCCCCCCCCCCCCCACTCTAGGACGAGGGGAAACCGTCCTCCCTTGTCCTGTTGATGGCCGACAATACCCACTTGATTAAATGTCGAGCGCTACACCCTTGTGACATGGGACGCTAAGTTGCCCTAAACATCCCTTATTTCAACAGAACTTACCCCTGGAACACAACACACATGTCACCCTCTTCATCGCTCGAGAAGCTTATAAATTACCACAGGTTCTTGCGCGGATACAGTACAGGGGAATTTTGCAACTCCCTGGCCCTACCTCTCATTGTCACCCTCACTTTGAGACCTTGGAGGGACCTTCACATTTGAACAGTTGCCAAATCCGACAAAGAATATTTAGAAGTGAAAATTGTTTTTCTCGAAATGTCATAGTAGGCAACTATGGCCATGTTATGTATTTTGTACAAACGTTTTAAAAGAACGTTCTGCAGATACTAAACTATCATAAATTTTTTATTAATATGTTTCACTGTCTCACTCATTAATAATTAATAATCAATAAACGACGCGGCTTAATGTCCCAACCAAATAACTGTAATAATATCTTTAAAATGACTTTTTTTTACCAATTTGTGTATATTTATGAGCGTTGTAAATCATTCGATGCTCCATTAAATAACTGAATTGGATCGACTAAACGTTAAAAAAACTAATATGTTTTAGACGAACTGCTGGCGTAAGGTGCGCGTCCAGAAGGGAGTGACCGTACCTAGGGGTCGTCGGGGTCACACGGCGCTCGTCCACAAGGGGTCCATGCTGATCTACGGGGGCTACCAGGACCTACGGGGATCCTCCAACGAACTGTGGGCCTTTGACTTCGGTAGGTGTAACATAACATGTCCTGGTTCCAATTCTTCGAACCAACCGATCCTCTTCCAAGGGTGGTCGTCCGGTATCCTGCCTCCCCGCCAACCGTCACAAGCACTCTGCCGTCCTACACCATGACGCCATGTGTTGTTCTTACAGACCACAGAGTCCTCTGCATCTCCATGTCCATGCTCTTTTCCCAAACCCGGCGCCTGTCAAGTCCGTACCTTCCCTCCCTCCGCCGTCCAAGCATCTCTACCGTCCTGCACTGACGCCGTGATTTCTCACACACAGTCCTGCCGTCTCCTATGCTCTTTTTCCAACAGGCCGTCCGGCATCTCCATCCCCCCAGGTTTGTCGTCACCTCCCGCCGCCGCAATGCCCAGGTTGCCCTTACCACCGTCCTAAATCCATGATCTGCCAGGGTCTTCCGGTTCTCCTCCAACCGCCCCCCGACGCCCTGCCAAGCACTCTCCGTCCCCTCCATTGACGCCATCTGGTTTTCTACCTCAGCCCAGACTCCTGGCTCTCCTAGTTCCAAGGTCTCCGTCTCCGCGTTCCTATCCTCCCGCCGCCGTCACAAGCTACTCTGCCCTCCTGCACCATGAACCGCCATTGTGTTCCTAAGACCAGAGTCCTGCCCTCTCCAATGCTTCCAAGCTGCGTCCGTCTCTCCACCGCCCGGCCCTCGTCCCCACAAAGCACTCTGCCGTCCTGCACTGACGCCATGTGTGTTCTTACAGACACAGAGTCCTGGCACCTCCTACTGCTGCCCGGGGTGGTCGCCGGATCCTACCTCCCCCCGCCCGTCACAAGCAGCTTGCCGCCTGCACCATGACGCCATGTGTTGTTCTTACAGACACAGTTCCTGGCTCTCCCTGCTCTTCCCAGGTGTCGTACCCTAACCTGCTCCCACGCCCTCCAAGCCAGTGTCGACCATGCTCCGTTCGACAGCCTCCAGTGGTGTCCGGGTTTCTTCAGACACAGAGCACGGCATCTCCTATGCTCTTCCAGGGTGTCGCCGGTATCCTCCTCCCCCCCGTCCCTGCCTCTCCCGCGCATTCTGCACGTCCACATCCGCACCATCCCTTTGTTTACAGACCAGAGTCCCCCCCTCTCCTATCGCTCTTCCAAGGGTGTCGCCGTTTTCTTCCTACCCGCCCCCGTCCAAGCACTCTCTAGCGCGTCCGCTATAACGCCCAGGCATTCTCCGTCACACAGGTCTGTCCTTCCTATGCATCCAAGTGTCGTCCGTCCACTCCGCCTCTTCCCAGGTCACAAGCACTCTGCCCTGCCACCATGGGCGCCATGTTTGTCTTACCAGACACAAGTCCTGCGCCGCATCTCCATGCTCTTCCAAGGTGGTCGTCGTCGTTCCTGCCTCCCCCCCGCTCGTCCCAGCCTTTCTCACACGCACTCTTGTCTTCAATTCCTGCGTTCCGCCCGACGCCATGGTGCTCTCAGGTGTCCTCCTCCGCAGTCCCTCACGCATCTCTTCCACGTTCGCGGTATCCTTTCCTTCCCGCCGCCCGTCACAAGCACTATGCCGTCCTGCCATGACGGCCTTTTGTCGTCAAAACCCACTCTCCTGCGCTCTGTTTTCTCCCAGCGCCTAGTCCCCGTATCCTCCGGGCGCCGTTCCAGCACTCCCGCGTCCTGCACCATGCGCCTGCCGTGCTGTTCTTACAGACACAAGTCCCCTGGCATCTCCTATGCTCTTCCAAGGGGGTCGTCGTTTACCTCCCCCCCTCCGCCTCTCCGCTGACAGACCTCGTTGCCGTCCTGCAGCCAGACGCATCTCCTATCTCTTCCAGACCAGGTTCTGCCTGACCTACTCCTCCTTCCAAGGGGTCGTCCGGTATCCTACCTCCCCGCCCCGTCAAACACTCTGCCGCTGCACCTGACGCCATGTGTTGTTCTTACAGAACCTGGTCCCGCATCTCTACGCCTCTCCGGTTAAAGGTCTCCACATCCCCGCCTCCACCAGCCCGGGTTTCCCCACACCGCCGCCTGCCCCATGACGCCATGTCCGTTCCTACACAGGTTCTGCACTCGCCTGCTCCTTCCAAGGTTGTTCCGTATCCTAACCTCCCCCCGCCGCCCTCCCAAGCCGTCTGCCCCCTGCACCATGACGCCATGTGTTGTTCTTACAGAACAGTCTGGCATCTTCCTAATCTTCCAGTTTCCGTCCGTCCTCCGCCTCCCCGCCGCCGTCACAAGCACATCTGCCGTCCTGCACCAGACGCCATGTGTTGTTCTAGCACAGAGTCCCGGACTCCTTCTCTCCAGGGTGCCGTCACAGTATCCGACCTTCCCCGCCCAGTCTGCTCGCACAGAGTGCTTCATGCCGCCTCCAGGCGCTTGTATTCCATTCCCGCCTCACAGCCCCTCGGCCACCTCCGATTGCTTTTTCAGGTTGGACACGGTCCGGCATCCTATGTCTTCCAGGGCGCCTTTTCCCCCAGGCCTCATCGCCCCCGTCCTGCACCCCTTTTTCAAAAGTTTGTCTTACAGCCCCAATGGTCTCCTATCACTCCCGCTCCCAAGTCTCCTCCACCCGCCTTCCTTAACCCAGATTTTTCCCCACTTTTCCAAAGGCCCTCGCCCCCGCCCCCGCCGCTCATGGCCCAAAAACCCCGTCCTGCCCCATGGATGTTTGTTCTTCGACACAGATCCTGGCTTTTTCCCTTTCCCGGGTGGTTTTCCCCGTTCCTTCCCCCCCCACCCCCTCCCTGCCCTGTTTTCCTTACAACACGGTTCCTCCCAATTCCTTCCTTCCTCAGGGTCGTAGGTTCCTACCTTCCCCGCCCCCAAAAACCCTCCCTCCCCCAGCCGCCATTTTCCACAAACCCTACCCTTTTCCCCTTCGGGCCCCCGCCGTCCACCCCCGCCCCCTACCATTGCCCTCCCCCAAGGCATGTTTTTTGAAAACCCTGGTTCCTATTTTCCCGGTTTCGCCTTCCACTCCCCCGCCCTCAAACACTCGGCCCTGCCCTAGCCTTGGGTTTTTCGTCCACCACGCCAACCCGAAAGCCGCCTCCCCCCCCCCGGGTGCGCCGACGCATCCCTTGTCAACCAAGGTTCGTCACCGTTCCGGTCGTCCCCTTCCTTCACCGGGCCAGTCCCCGGCCCCCCGCATTCTTGCCACCCAGGTTTTCTTCCCCTTCCTCCCCTCCAGTTTGTCTACCCCCCCTTGTTCCAAACCCTCCTCACCTGCCCATGGGGTCCCCAACCCCCGGCCCCCAAAGCTCCGGTCCCCTTTACGCCGCTCTACAAACACGATCCTGCCCATGTGTTTCTTCCTTTTTTAACCGCCCCCCCGTCCAAGGTCCCCGGGTTTCCTACCTCCGCCGGGTTAAAAATTTCCGGCCTCCTTGCCCCAGTGTTGCCCAACCAACCCCCGGGCCCCCGCCCAAAGCCTCTTTTTGCCGTCCCTTTTGCCCAAACCCCCAGGGGGGACGAAAAATGGTTTTGTTTCCTTTTACCAGGCCCCCCCACGAGGTCCCCCGGGGCATTTTTTTCCCCTTTCCCCCCCATCCCCCGGGGGATTCCAAAAAGGGTTTGGGGTTTTTTCCCCGGGTCCGGTTTTTTTATTTTTTTTAAAAATTCTCCCCCCGCCACCCCCCCGGCCCCCGGGCCCCTTCTCCTCCTCCCCCCCGGGCCCCCCCCTTGCCTTAATGACCCCATTTTTGTTTTTTACAGCACAGAGCCCTGGCATTCCGGGTCTTCCAAGGGTGGTCGCCCCGGTATTCCCCCCGCCCCCCCGTCACAACCTCTGCCGTCCTCACCATGAGGCCATGTGTTTTTCTTACAGACACAGATCCGGGTTCCCCTTTGCTCTTCCAAGGGGGGGGCGTCCGGTATCCTCCTCCCCGCCCCCCCCGTCAAAAGCACTCGGGCCGTCCTGCACTTGACGCCATGTGTTGTTTTTACAGACACAGAACCCGGCATCTTATGCCTTCCAAGGGTGGTCTGGGTTTATCCTCCCTCCCCCCCCCGTCACAAGCATCTGCCGCCCTGCACATGACCCCTGTGTTTTTCTTACAGAACAGAGTCCTGGCATCTCCATCTTTCCCAAAGGGGTGTCGCCCGGGTACCGACCTCCCCGCCCCCCCGTCACAAGCACTCTGCCGTCCTTCATATGACGCTATGGGGGGTGACGGTGGGATGACTGACTTACAGAGAGGGGAGATTTTTTGGAAGTTCGCACAGGTACTAATTTAAACAACACGTCTAATGGGGTTTTCCTTTGGGAAATGCCTGAGGCGCATCTATAGTTTGTATAAGTCACGGTGAGTATTGCCTCGCCGGGCTGCACTCATTCAGTCTATTTTAGTTCCCAAGGAATAAAAATTTTTTGGGAAAGGGCAAAACAATCTCTTTTAATATACATTAATTCTTAAAGGGTGAAAATGAGGGTTTTGAAATTTAATTTGAACAAAACCGTTTTTGCCTATGAAATTTTGACACACTTATTTCTGTTTACTTTTGTTTTCGTTGAAATCGTCCGTCGTGACGTTTTAAAATTTTTTTTACAATTTTGCGAGAAGCGTTTCCCATTCATTTTGTCCCCACGGGTTTTCATGTTTTTTTGGAGGGTTTTTGAAAAATGTCAAATTTTAATTTTTTATTCACAAAATTTTTTACTATTCCCAAATTCAGATTTTTTTTGTCGAATGTCTATTTATTTAGAAAATTTTTAAAAAACCACAACAAAATTGATTTGAAAAACGTTGTAGAGAGTACATTTTTACGTAATATTGTTGGTGAGCAAAAACGAAGCTTTAATTTCACTACCCCCAAAAAAAATGGTCTTTTTTTTTTGTTTTTTGTTTTTTTGCCCTTTTCCGGGCAAACGGCAAAAAGCGATCTTTATAAAATTGTATGAGACCTTCGAAAACTCTGAATTTAACCTGCCGTTTTTGGGTACAATCAAAAAAATTTCCTAATGAATATTGTACTTTTACGTTTTTTTTTGGGTTTTTTTATGTGATATTTTGTGACATTTTTGGGGATTTTGACCAAAAAGGGTCGTGCTTTTTTGTTATTTTACATGGACTTAAGGTTTTGGTAAAAGTCGTACCTTTTTAAAAAAAAAAAGTTGAAAAAAATTAGCCCGAATTAAAAGAAAATCATGGAAAGGTTTTAAATAAGTTTTTTTTTGGGGGTATAAAATTAAAAGTAATTATGAAATTACAAAAAAATCAGTACAATGATACAAAAAGCAAGTTTCGGGTCCCGATATTTAATTTATAAATTGGGTTACCATAAAAAAAAAAGTATACAAAAAAAATTATCCTAATTTAACAAAAACGATTGTGCAATGGGACTTGAAAAGTAAAAAGATCTCACGCGTACTAAAAACTCACAAAAAAGCTTATCCATCAACGCGACTATAAAAACGTTTCAAAGCCCAAAAAACCTTTATTTA
>JAMZAV010006050.1:0-39275 GCA_024449915.1 Sweltsa coloradensis | reverse complement strand
TGGCTCTCTTTGAGCTAAAATGCTAGGCCTATAATACCGGCCGAAGTGGCCCACATCAGTGACATCAGCTTTTACCATCCAGTCAGTATCGGCTCCTTTCTGAGAATGCAGGCCAACGTGAGTGTTACTTCATTCAAGCTATAAGCAGGGATCATTGAGCTCTATATACTTACGTGAAGATCTGATGCATACCTGGCAAATGTTGAGATGTGAAGTTGGCGGAAGTTTGCCGTCCGCCATTTTCTTTCGTCCCTAATCAGCGGCAGATTAAAAAAAACTAGAGAAGTTCAACGATATTTTTTTCAGTATCGATATCGGCGCAATTTTGCCGATATCGTATCGCGATATCGAAATTTCAAAAGTTATATCGATATCGCGATATTGAATTTTTTTGACCGCGAAAATGATGATTTTTCATATGTGATCGTGTAATGCCGCTCCACCACTCGTAGCTCGTAGATGTTAGATGAGTTCGAGGGCGGATTGGACTCTTCGAAGGACGTGGTTTTTGGCTGCAACCTGGACTACGGCAGCCGGGACTGAGGGATGGTTGTAGTATGTCGTGGGGAGCTGGGACCTGCCTTGCCGTAGATGTTAGGGGTGGTTTGGGGGAAACAGATGGTAGGGAAAGCTTTCTCTTTCCAGTGACTGTAGTCTAGTTACTTTTGTGAATCTGGTGGTTTATTGTATAAAGTACTTTCTTGGTAATTTGAGTGATAGTTAAACAGAGTTGTAGAATTATAAAAATGTGGATTTAAACTGTCTTGGAGAGCACACCAGACCCTACTCTAATTCCTATGTTACACCCAACCTAGACTGCCACCTGTCCTAGTCTCTAGTCAAGTCACTTCTTCCTAATTACCTCACCTCGTGAATGTCATCACAGCCAGCCACACTTTACACGAAATTGCTGACTGATCACATTCCATAACAGTGAAGTAACTAGTACAGGGAAGTGAGCTTGCTACACCTCTGGCACTTTGCACAATCAACCTAACTAGCTGTTTTATAATTAATAGGCCACATGAAATTACATTACAATTACCAAATACAAAATTTCAAAATACAATTACATAACATAATCACTACACAATGACATGTTACATGCCTAATGCAATAAAGAATGCAAAAAGCTTAATAATAAATTAAACTAAACCAAATAACATTAGCATAACCCAGCTTCACTATAATCGTAAATGCTAGTCTTGTGTGCTTGATATTGATGGGATATCATATCAGTTAAGTCATCGAGATTTTCAAGTGAATCTACTTGAAACATGTTTCTTGTACCTCATAATAAATAATGCTTGAACTCGGAGCGTGTAAAGATAACGAGTCGCTTCGTCAATGTTGTCACTTGGACAGGAGCAACTTGACTGAAGTCCCATGCAGCGTGCTACGTGAATCGAGAGCGAGGTTGGAGGGAGGTGCGCGCACATTGGCTAGGTGCTGGCGGGGAGGGCGGGAATC
Source organism: Sweltsa coloradensis (assembly GCA_024449915.1). Lineage (NCBI taxonomy): Eukaryota > Metazoa > Arthropoda > Insecta > Plecoptera > Chloroperlidae > Sweltsa > Sweltsa coloradensis. Next base: position 37,805 of record JAMZAV010006050.1, on the reverse strand, counting down.
ATAGCGGAGAAGTGGGAGGAGCGTTCCGTTGAACTGCAGAAATGTGTAGTGCAAACCGCAGCGGGACATTTAACATCGAGAATAATAAAGCTACGATATCGCGATATTTCCGATATGACGGTGGGGTATCGATATCAAAAATAGGCTCAATTTTTCCGCTCGATCGTTGAACATCTCTAAAAAGAACTAAACATAATAGATTCGTTCACCTGTGTCACTGGCCTGTGTTTATCAGTTTATTTAGTGTAACACTGCAGTAAAAACTATTCCTAGGCATCCTGAGTGACCCTGATAATAGACCACTGTAATGTAGGTCTACTAGTCAACATAACCTCAAAATAAGTTAGCCACAAACCGCCATCTTGACGTTAAGATTTACATCTAGATGGCGGTGCAATCGCAATATAATCGAGGGACGTCGATAATAAGCCACTTTTTAGGCCCATGTTGGCTTCAAGGTTACAGTATAGCATGCGCACTCCATGTAAGTACATAGAGCTCGGTGGTAGGGATGATGGGATCGGTATAAATTGTTGGTTCCCTAAACGTTTGAACCCGTAAATTAATCATTCATCATCATCATTATCCATCACTGTTTCCTACTTCTGGCAGGGTCAGCTTGGGTTTCGTAACCAAATTCTTCCACTTCTTTCTATCCTCCCACAATCGTGTCTCTGCTACATCCTCCCAGCTCTCTCCTCTGTTCTGTAGGTCTCTTGTTATGGTCTCCTTCCATCCCTTCCTTGGTCTCCCCCTTCTTCTTCCTCCTTCAATCCTTTTCTCATACATTTTCCTGGGCATCCTCTCTTCCGTCATTCGTTTAATATGCCCAACCATCTCAGACGTGTCCTTCCCATACTGTCACCTAACTTCTCCTGATCTCTCTTCTCATCTCTCTGATGTTCGTATTTCTAATTCTATCTCTTCATGTCTTGCCCACTGTGCTACTCATCTCCGCCGCCTGTATTTGGCTTTCTTCTCTATCACCCATAGTCCAGGTTTCTGCCACATATGTGAGGATCGGTATGAAGTAGGTCTTGTATAGTGTCATTTTGCATTGTATGGGTATTTCCCTATCTCACACCAGATCTTTTACACACTGGTAGAAGTTACTGGCCTTTTGTATCCTGTTGGTAATTCGTTTTCATCTTCCCGCTTGCCATTATTTCACTTCCTGGGTATCCAATTATCATTATTAAATGGAAATCCATACGTTTGTTGTCCAAAGTGTGTGTTTGTGTGTGAGCCATCCGCGGTGGCTCATACCATTCATACTGAAGCGTATGGCTTTCAACCGATTTCAAAAAAAAATCTACGTACATTTCTACGTACCTACGTAGAACATTACTAGCCTAGGCCTACAGAGAAGAAAATAGCTGTTAAGTTAAGACTTCAAGATAACAGATGAGACTCATCCCTTAAGCATTAAAGCTGATGAAATGGGATATTTTCTTCAAAACAGTATTAATGAATTGCTACCTATTTATTATGTGTGGCTCGTTGGTCTTGTGGTTAGCATCTCTGCTTCCAATGCAGAAGGTCCAGGGTTCGATTTCCGCCCTCGGCAGAAGTTTTTAAACTTCTGATTTGGACTTAAGTCCATCAGTTCTTGGGTTAGGAGCCGTCCTAGCAACGAGGCGTAAAGCGAAAATGAGGAGTAAAATCAAAGTTGTTCTGAATCGGCCTTGTTGATTCTGGTGTTGATCCGCGGGTGTTCTCACTTTCCATACCACTGATTGCTATATTTACTATTAAAAATATCAATCTTTGGTCGGTTATCGATTATTTAATTTATTAAATTAAATGATATCAATGCAATGTTTTCAATGCCGACCCACACACACAGAGAGCTGGACGTGGCAACAGATAATGATGATGAAATGATAGACTAGGTATTTGTGGCTCCTTGGCCTAGTGATGACGATTGAAATGTATTTATTAGCAATCAATTTATTTATTTTCAAACTGTATGGATACAGTTCAGAGAGCATATGGCAACCATAGTACGTACGTAGTTATTAAATTTATTGGACATTTTCTTTCAGCTGGTGTACACCAAGGCAAACTGGATGCACATTGTTGTGCACGCAGAAGTCTACGACCCTCACACTAACTACCACAAGACCACCAACATGTTCCACTTCACTCTCCAGATGCCGGAACAAGTGATCAAAGTTATCCCCGAAACCTATGACGGTATGTTCACTTCATACCGCCATATTTTCTTGCTTACTACTAGCCGTTTGGGCCCGGGGTAGAATTGGCCCAGAGCATGGCTCTGCTAATAAGAAAAAGAAAAGAAGTTAAGGAAAAGTCCACCTTGCTAACATCAGCTAGTAAAATACTCCCCAAAACTAGAGGCGAGCTCTGGCAATCGTCATCGGGACACTTCCCCTTTCCCTTGATGAACTTTACGACGACGATGACAATGACTCAATGAACGATGTCAAAGACGATCCCCCTTTTCTCCCCTACCCATGGCTGGTTCTGACCAGCATGGACCCCACATCCCCTAGACTAGAGTGGCACATTATGACCTAACGGTTGACGTGCCCTTAAAACCAAATTTAAAAAAGCTTTCTCTCACTGTGATTTGCAATTGTAAAATAAAGGGTGCAAAAGTTTGTTTATATTCAAAAATTAATTTTTTATTTTATTTTCCATAGGCCTACATAAACTGTATTCAACGGATTCCAGTAAGAATCATTGCATTCCTATGTGGCTCATTGATTCAACGAGTTTATAGAAGCTGGTTTATTTTCGTCATTCATTCCCTGTTGGAAACAGTAAAATTTTAGGAGTCTGTCCTCCTGTGCTACCAATCATGATTTATTTTTTCTTTGACATGATTATTTATGAATAAGTCGTAAGTTTATGATAGTTGAGCGAGCGAAGCGAGCGTCTCCACTTGACTCTTATGGCTCGAATGTCTGTTTTTTTTTTGTTTTTTTTGTTTGTTTTTTTTCTGTTACTGCTTCGATACAGGTCGCACCGTTTCTCTGATCGACCTGAAATTTTTTACACATGTACATACCACCTAGGCGGGTTGCTGTATAGTTTTGAACAAAATCCGATCGTTGGTTTTAAAAATAAAAATAAAATAAAAAAATAAAAAAATAAAAATGTTCCGATCGTTATGAAATTTTGCAGGGTCAATAAGTACAACATTCTCTCCTATTTTCCAAATTTTCAGCTAAATCGGTCAAGAACTTAAAGACTTATTGGTAATCATAATTCGAAAAATGATGTTAAAAAATGAAGGAGGCAGTGAAGATACAAAGATACACTTTAGAAGGCATGACGTGAATGAGTACAATGCAAAGATGTTGGGAGTAGTATACAGTGTACAATGTCAATATCCAGTTAGGCCTACACTGTTTTGGTGGGACTTATGGGAATGTCGTACTCGGGTCATGTTGCACGTACCGGTGCTCGCTCAACAACGCGTCCAACTGAGCGTTTTCCTAGTATAATTGTATTGTGTTTCAGAGAACATGATGTATCTGGATGGCCGACGTCACTTCCGACAAGTTATGAAACTGGATTCTCAACAATAAGGTATATATACCTAATGCATAGAATTAGAATGCAATATGAATCACCATTACCTAGTTGAGCAAGCGTCTCCACTTTACTCTTATGGCTCAAATGTCTTTTTTTTTTTTTTTTTCTGTTACTGCTTCGATACAGGTCGCACCGTTTCTCTGATCGACCTGAAATTTTTCACACATGTACATACCACCTAGGCGGGTTGCTGTATAGTTTTTGAACAAAATCCGATCGTTGGTTATAAAAAAAAAAAAAAAAAAAAAATGTATCGATCGTTATGAAATTTTGCAGGGTCAATAAGTACACCATTCTCTCCTATTTTTCAAATTTTCAGCTAAATCGGTCAAGACGTTAAAGACTTATTGGTAATCATAATTCGAAAAATGATGCTAAAAAATGAAGGAGGCAGTGAAGATACAAAGATACACTTTAGAAGGCATGACGTGAATTAGTACAATGCAAAGATGTTGGAATAGTATACAGTGTACAATGTCAATATCCAGTTAGGCCTACACTGTGTGGTGGGCCTTATGGGAATGTCGTACTCGGGTCATGTTGCACGTACCGGTGCTCGCTCAACAACGCGTCCAACTGAGCGTTTTCCTAATTATCTAGTTGAGCAAGCGTCTCCACTTTACTCTTATGGCTCAAATGTCTGTTTTTTTTTTTTTTTTTCTGTTACTGCTTCGGTACAGGTCGCACTGTTTCTCTGATCGACCTGAAATTTTTTACACATGTACATACCACCTAGGCGGGTTGCTGTATAGTTTTTGAACAAAATCCGATCGTTGGTTATAAAAAATAAAATTTTTTTTTTTTTTAAATGTTCCGATCGTTATGAAATTTTGCAGGGTCAATAAGTACAACATTCTCTCCTATTTTACAAATTTTCAGCTAAATCGGTCAAGACCTTAAAGACTTATTGGTATGTAACATTATGGGAATGTCGTACTCGGGTCGTTGTTGCACGTACCGGTGCTCGCTCAACAACGCGACGGGACTTTAGCGTTTTCATAGTCCAGTATTTGGTTGTTTATCCATGGTTTAGTTCCGACAGCTTACTTAATAATAATAAATAATAATAATAATTGACTTTATTTGTTAAACACACAAATATTTTACAAAACGGCGAGGTTCGAGCACATAGTTCGCTCTTCCACTAACCCTACTTTACGGCTTCCGTGTTTATAGCCACGTAATTTGTTAAATTAGCACATGTTATACATTAACACAAGTATTATACACGATCCACGAACAATACAATACATTCATTTAAGACAAAAGATCCTAAAACTTTAACTAAAAATAAATTGATAAGTAGATTCATTAACAAACACAAATATACACTGATATGAGTAAAAAATGCATGTCACTATACATAATTCACTCAGTTCTTAGATTTGATTATAGGCCTACATAGCACAACAGTTATACATGTATCATACATAAATATCGACAGGTTCAATAAAGTACACATTAGAAATACAATATAATTAAAAGCAGTGCTCAACGTTTTGCTACATGTAGGAACTAAAATATAAATCGGACTATATAATAATGTAGTATACAATCCTTAATCTACTTAACAAACAAATTATTTTGAAGTATGTGTTGTTTACAATATTTCTTAAACAAATCAGGACTGTTGACATACTGCTTGACGGACTTCGGTAACTCATTCATAATTTTGGTGCAAGGACTGAAAAAGAAGAGGCAGCACTTGACAATCGATGCAGTGGGATTTCAAGGTTTTTGTGACGGGTGTTATAGTTATGATGTGAATTTGTATGTTTGAGTTTATTATACAGGTATGTAGGACGTTGCGTATACAAAACTCTGGCAACAGTGCAGAGATAATGAAGAAATTGACGTTGTTCTTTTTTAGCACGTTATGTTTCTTAAATACCGGGCTGATGTGATCATATTTCCTAATGTTACAAGCAAAACGCATAGTTGCATTTTGTGCTCTTTGAATTTTGTCTGAAATACAAGTTTTAATACCTACATACACCACATCTCCATAGTCAAATAATGGGAAAATGAGAGCACTGACTAACTTTACCTTCATATTTTCTGTTAACACTGATTTGAACATATACAATGATCGTAAAATTCCATACGCCTTAGCACACTGTGCTGTGATATGTTGATCAAATGTGAGTTCACTGTCAAAGATAATTCCTAGATTTTTTCCAAACTCAGAGATACGAATTTGTTTATCATTCATTGTTATAAGCGGGATTTCATTGATTAAGTGTGCATTATATTTGTTTCTCACCATGATAATTGTAGATTTATTAGGGTTAAAGTTAAGTCTATTTATATTTGCCCACTCAGCCATTGAGTCAAGGTCTTCTTTAAAATGGGCACAGGCTGTGCCAATATTGTTCTTTGAAAGCTCTATAATGCCTTGTATGTCGTCTGCATATTGATAAATACTAATTTCCTTTACAACTGCCGGCAGACTTTGTACAAAAACATTAAAAAACAATGGACCAAGAATTGAGCCTTGGGGAACCCCACAACTTACAACTAATGGCGATGATACCACATCTTTGTTATTCACGACTACTTTAACTTTTTGGGTTCTGTCCATGAGGTAGCTCTTAACAAGTTTCTCAGCTGAATTTGAAAATCCCATGTTGTGAAACTTTGATAATAAAAGGTCATGGTCAACAGTATCAAATGCTTTACTACAGTCCAGCAGTGCCAACAAACTCGCATTACCTCGATCTATGTTAATTTTCAAATCGTCCACTATGGATAATAAACGCAGTAACTGTACTGTGCTCTTTTCTAAATCCAGATTGGTATTTGAAGAAGTCATGGAGATTAGATTGAATGTGTTCGTTTATTTGCAAAGCCATAATTTTTTCAAGTACTTTGGAGAAAGTGGGAAGTATGCTTATGGGTCTAAGGTCATTAAATGAGGTGACGTTTTTCGTCTTCGGTACGGGAGTTATTATTGCTTCCTTCCAACCTTTGGGGAAAACAGATGTAGTCAGTGCAGTATTAATAATGTCAGTCAGCGCATTTATACAAAACGGGAAGAATATTTTAATAGTGTTTATGTTTATGTCATCAGACCCTGTGGCTGTAGTTTCAATCGATTGAAGATGTGTTATAACTTCTGATTGAGAGACATTACGGAACGAAAACAATTGATCGGTGATCGGCTCCACTCGTCGCAACCGGTCTATTTCCATGTTTATTTCGAGCGACTTATCACGTGCTTTTGTAGATTGGTGAAAAAATTTATTCAGCTCATCGGCAAGACACAGGTCAGCCAACAACCAACACCCCTAATGTAGGTATCCCCCAGCACCAGCAGTAACCCGCCCTCGCTGGGGCTATGGACGCAGCCGTTGGCCATTGTATTCCGCCACCACCCTTTATCCTCCCCCTGCTGTGAGGAGGCACTCTAGGTAGGCCATTCCTATGTGTATCACTTAGGCGGTGCCCTATCATGTGAATACAGTTCTTTGTTATGACTTAATTACGACCCGTATGTCTACGGGATATAGATCATGTGTCTAAACGAGTATGATTCTGAGATTGTAATTTGTGGCTTGTGGGTTGTGGACTTTTATTTAACTAATAGGCCCTATTTACTTTATTTATTTATTTAACTTCTATCCGATTCAGTTAAAACTAATTTACAAAGGAGGATATTTATATTTATTCATAACTATAAAATAAAGTGTGGCTTGTTGGTCTTGTTGTTAGCGTATCTGCTTCCAATGCAGAAGGTCCAGGGTTCAATTCCCGCCAAAGTCAGAAGATTTTTAACTTCTGATTTGGACTTAAGTCCATCAGTTCTTGTCTTAGGAGTTTGTAAACAGTGACTTTGGAGCCGTCCTAGCAAGGTAGCACATAATAAATTCAGAGTTGTTCTGAATCGGCCTTGTTGATTCTGGAGTTGATCCGCTGGTGTTCGCACTGTCCCTATCATGATTGCTATATTTCCTTTTAAAAAATTTCGATTTTTGGTTTTGGTATCGTCATTGTCGATTGCGCGGGGCCTACGGGGGTTGGTTGGTCGTTTTTATTTACTTTTCCCTCACTGAAAATATATAAAACTGAGTGGGTAGATTTATACTTTTTTTTTTTTTATTATTTTTATTAAAAAAAAAAATTTAAACTAAAATTTTTTACTTTTCTCTAAAATGTTTAGTTAATGCTTGGAAATTACTTTTTTTGTTTTTAATCAATACTTTTTTTTTTTCTATGGATATGTACGCCTATTTCAGTTTTTTTTTAAATCTCTTCTGGCTGCGTTCAATATTAATTAACCTCAAAGAGTCAAAACGTTGTACATCAGAGCACTATGTCTAAACCTCCCCGTTCCCTTCTTGCGTGGCATGTTGGGTTTGTTTTCTTTTTCCCCAAACCCCAATTTTGAGTTTTATGCCATTCTTGCCTGTCCCCAGAAAAGGGTTCCCACATTTCAATCATACCCCCTTAAAATAATATGATGGAAGGATAAAGAAATGAAAAAAGTTTTAAAATTTTTGCTCAATGTTTTTTTTATCAAGTTTAAAGCTTAAATATTTATGCTTGATTATGATTGTCCTTTAGGGAAGGGGGGCTAACCTATAGAGCTTAGAAGCTTTTTAAAAAGTTGGCCTGTTAGTACTGCTTTCCAACTCTAAAAACATCGATTCATGGATTTTCAAAAGTAAAGGGGGTAGGCCCTGCAACATTTTGGGGCGGGGCATCTTGGGGTTTTCGTTCCCGGGTTTGGGCCCAAACTTTTTGCAACAATAACATTGGGGCCATTCTAGCCCTTCAAAATTTTTAAAAATTTTTTGTAAACAGGCGAAAAAATGGGAAAGTATGACGAGGTTTTTTTTTTTCGGGGTGATTCACAATACACTATTTAACCAAAAAATGCATATCCCATGCCCTTTTAAAACCATGATCAGTTGATGCATTTTTCCCTTTTTCGGTTTACTTACAAACCAGCATCCTTAAAAAAGGAGAAATTTCCCAGGGAAAAAGGACATGTTTGCTTTTTATGGTCATATTTAAAATATTTTTTATGAAATGTGTAAACATGTTTTAATAAAAAAATCTTTTTTAAAAAATAGCGGGAAATGACTAGATTGGGATTGACATATTTAAAAAAAGGATATTTGAAACTTTTTGTTTTCTTCTTCTTGTCATGTTTCTTGGGTGTTGATTAGTTGGTCGATGGCAGGGGTGCCTACGCCGCAGATAACTTGGGCGGCGATGATCATAACAGAGCAATTGTTAACCCATCAGTTTTCTTTTTTAAAAACGCGCTATGGTACCCTTAAAATCCAATTGTTTGTAAAAAAAGGGGGTTTGCAAAGTGCTTCCAGCTAAAATGATTACTGCCCCCCTAGAAAAATGACCCGATTTACCTCAAATAAATTCTGAAAATAGTCTAAAAATTAATAAATGTTTAGAGGTTATGAACTCTCCTACAAATTTGTATTGTGTCAAAATATCACAACCCCACCTTCGTCCATATAAGCAAAAATTTGCACACGCCTTAACCATCAATACCCGCGCGGCCGCCATACCGCCTACGAATGCAAACATATCTTTCTTCAAGCATAGACACGCCAAAACTTGACCTAGATACGTGCCAAAACATATCGTTGGATGCAGCGAAAGTGCGTAGATTTTATCGAGCGTGATTCCTTGGTGATTGGACGAGCCATTTTTCATACCTATAACGACCGATAATGTAGCGTGCTGTTCAAGCTCCTCGTCGATTCGACGGCCAAGTAATTCGGCGGGCACTACACAAGCCCCTCGAATCGACGCTGGGGAAAGCCCGTGAGTAATGTACATCATGGATATGTACGTATATGACTTTACCCAGAAACGTACCATGTAGGCCTATCACAGTTTTTACTATTTAAGTTTTTAGTATATTTTTAATTAGTACTACCAGTACATACTTTATTGTTTCAAGCCAAAATTTCAGGTTGCCACTTTCAAGGATTTCATCATTTTTCAAGGATTTTTATTTTTTAAGGTATCTCAAGGATGCCAGGATTTTTGGCAAAATCTTAAGATTTCCTACCATAGTTAAAACTAGGAAAACGCTAGAGTCCCGCCGCGTTGATGGATGAGCTTTTTTTTTGTAAGTTTTTTGTTTGCGTAGGACCACTTTTCCTTTGCAAGTGCTTTTTGAATGCATTGTAGGTGATTGTTGTCAAGTTTCTATTGTTACTTGTTAATTGTTATTATAAACCTCAAAAAACTCATATTAAAACCTTTATTTCTATGGATTCTGGCTAATTTTTTCAACTTTTTCTTTCAAAAGGTACTTCATCACCATAACTTTAATGTCCATGTGAAATCTGAACGTTGTAACCCCACCCGTTTGGTCAGAATCGTCCCAAATGTGACGAAAATATCGCACTAAAAATCGAAAAACTTATATTAAAACCTTTATTTCTATGGATTCTGGCTAACTTTTTCAACTTTTTCTTTCAAAAGGTACTACATCACCATAACCTTAATGTCCATGTGAAATATGAACGTTGTAGCCCTACCCGTTTGGTCAGAATCGGCCCAAATGTCACAAAAATATCGCACTAAAAATCGAAAAAAATCGTAAAAGTATGATATTCATGAGAAATATTTCTTCGATTGTACCCAAAAACGTGGCACGTCTAAGTTCAGAGATTTCGAAGATCCCCTTCAATTTTCATCAAGATCGCTTATGCCGTTTGCCCGGAGTCGTGCGAACAAACAGACAAAAAAACAAACAAAATAAATAAATAAAAAAAACACCCGAGCTAAATTTTTTGGGGGGTCAGTGAAATTGAAGTCTTCGCTTCACTCGCTACGCTCATCCAAATACATGAAATTAATACATTATATTTATTTATAATTCAGCCTAAAAAGAAATCAACAGTGGGTAATAAAAACATCAGAAGCACCAGGTAATAGCAATGAGTGTAGACACAATGGTGAAAACGATAATGTTAATACATATTCTAAGAAAATTCAGATTCTTATGTAAATATGTAATGCTAGTTAAATTCTCAAAAATCAATCTGGCATAACGTATTATTGTATGGAATCCTGAAAATTTTGACAATTCCTTCATGGAATAATGTGCAAGATACTAAATAGCTATTTTCAAGGATTTCTCAGGATTTTTGAAGTATCTTTCAAGGATAAAAATAATTACTTGGTGGCAACCCTGAAATATTCTATAACATATTGGAAGTTTTAATTTCAATTGAAAACCTACGTAATTTCAAATTGGTTCGTTAAAAATTAAAGTATTGTTTTACTATTTGTTTTGTTTTATGTGGTTTTAAAAATGATTGAGCATTTTGCACAATTTTAGAATAAGTGGGAAAATTACAAATAGTAAATCTTTTATTCTTTTCCGCTAGTATTTTGGATTAATGGATTAATGATTCAGAATCACTAATAGAATGCACATGTGAAATACAGTACATGTGGTTCCGGGTAGTTAAGTACCCGATTTTTCGGTTTCGGTTCCGGATAGTTTGTTTTAAAAAAAAATGTATACATATCATCTTCCATCTCAGAAGTGCAATCACTTAAAATAAAGTTAGGTTATGTAGATGTATGTGACTATTCATCAAGAAATTCAGCAGCCACCATCACTTTTCGAAGATAAGCTGTTGGATCCTATCTCACACCAATATTATCCATAATATCTTAATTGTAACAAACCAGTCTTTTGACACCTCTTCTCTTTCACTTTATATCTTTCTTCACCTATGGGGTCGAGATGGGCGAGCCTACTCTACACCCTCTGGTGGGTCCGTGTTTCCTTGTTCCTTACAAGTGTGACTCCTTGTCCTGCTGGGAAGGGCCTAGCAGGTGATGAACCTGTTAGACCCTACTTGTCTTTTCCTTCAACCTCTTCACCTGCAGCCAAGAGCTAGTATAGCACGTGTGCCTGTGCTACAGCCAAGAGCTTGCAATTTGTAGTATTGTTTCCTTTCGTTTTTCGAATCCCAGTCACAATTAGTAGGGCAGCCTCTCTCGTTGCCACGGGTCTTGGTTCAAATCCAGGGTAAGACATGTTTCTTTTGTCGCCCAAGCACCAGAGTCTAGGAGGGAAGCCCCCTCACTGGTTGTGCTGTGTTGTGACTTTCCACCCTTCCTATCTCTAACCTTTTCTCTTAGAATGAATGAAGAAGCACCCTTGCCCAGCAACAGCAGGAGGGGCAGCTTTTCTCTTGTTGCCAAGGTTCGGGTTTTTGAATCCAGGGTAAGTCATGGATTTCTTGTCCCCCGAGCACCAGAGTTTGGGGGGGGAAGCCCCCTTACTGTCTGTGCTGACTGTGTGCCCCAGTATGAATGGTGTGTAAAGTAACCTTGCGATGATGACAACATGCATGCAGAATTTACTTCTTGCGTGGCCCAAACCACAGGTTTGGTTATGTGGTGGTGGTTTTGTTTGCATGTAGTTAGCTGATTTTTAGTGGCCACATCCGCCTGATAAATCCCAGAAGGACGAAACGCGTCGTGGATTAAGGTAACAAACAACTTTAAATTAGCTGCAGTTGCCCATCAGCAGGTGAAAGTTTTGTCGCCCCCAGCCCTTCAGGCTGGGTTTTATGTTCTTTATTCTCTATGCTTTTCCCCAAACCTGTTTAACCCTTCTCCAATCATTACAATAAAATAAAGTTATGCCCACATCATTTTTTCGGAAAAAATCCAACACGGACGAAAAATAAAATATAAATGCCGTGATCGCAAGTCTTGAATGGAAGTCGGATTAATTTGTTAACACTAAACTTGTAGAGCGTCGAACAGGGCACGATCCAGGCAGAGAGTCGACACAACACGATCAAAGCCTACTAGAGCTATGCGCATCTGTAGCCCTGCACGAGTGTGGAACTAGCAGTGAGTGTATTCACGGCGGCCGGCCGGAAATCTTGAGGCAGCGCCTTCTACTGGCGAGAAGTTTGTGACTTACGCGCGCGATTCAAAATACCCGAACCGAAACCAAACCGAAGTCAGTTCCAAATTTTTCGCGACCAAAATTTTGAGTACCCGCACACCCCTACTAACAACTATCAAGTTCAAAAAGGGTTTGGTTGTGGCCATGACATACTTTTTAAGTTTAGTGGTTTAAAATAGGGGTGCAAAATTTGTCGAGCCCACTTATAACCAACTTGACAAAAACTGACTTTTATTTTGTTAAAAAGAACTTTATTAAAACAGATTCACTTTACATGTATTTTAATTAACAAGCTTTAAAATTACTTTGTTAAAATCCAGAACTTTGTTAAAAGAGAGTTCTCTATAAGTGGGCTCGACTGATTATACGAAGACAGTGTCCAAACAAGTGTTATAACATACTGTTTAAGTTTAGTGGTCAAAATAGGGATGCGGCATCGAGTGCAGTTTAATAATGAGGGTTTCAACCCATCTTGGCAGGGTCTAGGCTGACGACTGAGGGCGCCGTGCTGGGCAGCTCCGACGCAAGCGACAGCTGACTGACGGACGTGGCCAGACTGGAGGCGAGCCTCCGCTCGAGGACGAGCCGGGTGAGTAGAGCGCGGGGAGAGACAGACCCTTGTCTTCGAGGTAGCGCGTGATGACGGGGCCGCACTCTATGTAGCGCGTCACCAGCTCCGCCAGCTGCTGCAGGGCGCTCTGGTTCTGCTCCTGTAGTTCCCGCGTCTCCAAGTCTCTCTGGGAGGAGACAGGGTACGATGCATGTGAACACGCTAGTCAAGGTCCTCTAGGCATTGCAAATACTCGACAATCTAAAAACTCTCTCATTGAAATGGGAGAATTAACTTATATTTAGGTCACTCATATGGTATCTATAAAGGATATTACTTAGTAGTTACTAGACATTAAATGCTTCGTTATAAATTTTGTTGTATTCTAAACTTGTCTTTGTTTCTTTTTGTCATGAATTAGTTGACATATTGTGACATGTTGGAACCGGGTGTTGATTATATTATTATTATTATATTATTATTATTAGATTTATGTCAAGTAATTGACTCGGGCAATCCAAGTTGTCTCCTTTTCCCAGGCACAAACGTTAATTAACCTTGTCATCAGACATCATGTACAGCCATGGCCAAGAATTTATGGTAAATTTAACTTCTTAAATTTTGGGTTAGAAAACGGGGAAAAGTAACACGTAGTTTTCTTTAAATAAAACGACAAAGTTTTGGTGAAATAAATTTACAGTAATTACTACTGGTACCGTGCATTAACAGTTCGCATATCCTTTACTTCTAGAGCCTATATATTCTCCTGTGACATTTGTGCCCATGGAGTCCATGTTGACAACCCAACCTTGGACATAGGCTCGAAAATACAAGATTTAGCAAATTTGAGCGGATTTTAAGTTTGGTGCCAATTTCGCGAGAACATAGTTTTTTTTAGTCATTTTGTGAATAAATTTTTGCATAGAACATCATGTTATGTTTCATAACCTCACAAATAGTTGAAAATTTCACTAATGTTCAATTTTGCAAATAAATATGTGGCCAAAAATCCTTGCCTCAAGCCATTTGTATTATACTGACAACTAAATGTCAGATTGGCAACCACAACTCAACGCTATAGAGATAGTACCTCATCTAGAGTCTTGTAGTTGGGGTCCCCCGCTTGCCGCACCTCCCTCACTAGCTTGCGTAGCTGCCGCTCGGCGCGCTGTAGCTTGACCTGTTGCTCCTTCAGATCCCTGTCCAACATGGCCGCCTCGTGTTCCTTCTGAACAAACGCCTGGCGGATATCCTCCTCCGTCTGATGCAACTCTTCCGCTGTCGACTCCAGCGACTGCGGACCAGATTTACAGTAATAAATCAACATTTGACAACATTTAGCTAAGAGTCTACCCACCCACATACAAAGTGAATAAGTCTCCAGACCAACAATGTAGAAGCCGGTAACATTGTATGAACATTGAACATTGAATGAAACATAATGGTCAACCAGTAACTAGGATTTTAAATGAGGACCACTGGTGAAAGTAGGTGAATTTTGCTGTAATCTACCTCGGTACCGGTAAGTCTGTTTCAAATTGTTATAAAAGTGGATAGGTTACAGGTTGGGAAGAAACGGAAACACAATCGAATCAGTACTTTTATGTTGATATAATTAATTCACCGTTTTAACTAGTTGTGCTGCAAGTTGAATTAAACAAAAATATACAAGAGCATGGCTCTGCTAATCGTAAAAGGCGATTCAAGAGAAAAAGTCCACCTCGCAAACATCAGCTAGTAAGAGCGGAGTGTATTACTCCCCAAAACTAGAGGCGAGCTCTGGCAATCGTCATCGAGGACACCTCCCCCTTCCCTTGACGACCTTCCCGACGCCGATGACAATGACGACCGCGACGTGAGAACCCCCCCTTTCCTCCACTTACCCGTGGCTGGTTCTGACCAGCGTGGGCCCCTCCTCCCCATATCTCCTAGGCTAGAGTGGTGCATTATGACCTAACGGTTGACGCGTCCTTAATCCAAATTTCTAAATTGTAGTAAATAATAACAATTACACCTACGGGAGTGTTTCCCGACTAACCAAATCGAGAAATAAACCAAAACAAGTTCACAAATTATACACATTTTCTTTTCTAATGCCTGCATTTTTGGCTTGCAAGACTATCATGCGTTTTCTATTTTTCCAGTAGACAGGCCTCCTTTCCCTAAGTTCATGTCAGGTGGACAACATAATAATTTGCCATTAGTGTTTCTAGTTGCACAACTATCAACTCTTGGCTTAAGAACTTACCTTTATGTCGCTGCTTAGTTCGGCCAGCTGCTTGCGTCGATACCGAAGTGTGTCTATTGCCTCAAAGTACCGTGCATCTAGTTCCACCTTCTCTTGATACTCAGGATCTGTAACAGGCAATGCATTGTAGTGAAAGCTGGGGAAGTTGTCAAGGTTATCAATTATTTTAGAGGTTGCTAGCATACCACATATTGATTGTAATATGTAATAGTGATGGTTAAGCCTTATTCATTATCAGTAGGGGTCCAAGAAAAGAGTTTTATAAAAATTGTAAATTAGTTTTATGAAATGCCAAAATAGTTTTATGGCTATTTTAACCCTTTACATACAAATGCACATAGAAATTTGTCTTGTTTTCTGGAATTTTTTTAACTTTGTCGAACGCAATCATAATAAAATATAGTGGAAATAGCTTAATTTCATGAAATTAGCGTGAAAAGAACAGAAATAGTGTTTTTCGCTTTATGACGGGAAATCAGGAAAATAGTTTTATGTAGCGTTATATAGCACTTCAGAATTTGATAAATTTGATGTCAAACTTCACCTAAAACACTAAGCAATATGTTTTATTCATTTCTATTAAAAGTAGTTTTATGGCAAAACGCTAATTCCCTGGACCCCTACTTATCAGACAAGGATAAATTACTTTTTGTCACAGTAATGCGTTACGTTGGTTACGCTACTTCCCAGGTATGTAAGCAATGAATAATTTATGGTGGACATGGCCATAATCTTGTTTGTTAAATCGAGTAATGTTTATATTGCTCAGAAATATTTTCTAAAAGATACATTATTTTGTATTACAGTCAAGAATTATTATTACTTGCGGGGCCATACTATGTAATTACTAAAGAAACAATTTTGTAACATTACAATATGTTCTTTTAATAAGAAAATTAACTAGAATAACACAATATTTAGGGTACATTCAACACCCTTCCGGGGGAAGATGGCCGTTAAACGAGTTGTAATTTTTTGTGTGAACTGTACAAATCCGGGAGAGATAGAATTGATAATATTGAAATTGCTTGTAAGCTTATTATAAATTAATAAAAATTTAAATACAATTTAATGATTAATTGATTGATTGATCATTAATAAAATGACAACACAAATACTGTAAATAGCAGTCCTAAATAATAAGAACAGTATACACCAATATTTCTTACATTGATTTTATTTTACAAAATTAACCAAATTTCCACAATTATGAATGTAAATAATTAAGCTTGAACACGATCACCCTACTCTTCACTTGACTTATGAGGTTCTGTCGTACACACAAGTTAGTATCGGTCTACACCTGAACATCTTAAACTCTTGTATCTCTCAATCTATCCTCGCGCACTCTCACCGTCCGTGTCGACCGGAGTCAGGCTAGACTTGTAGACGTCGTTGGTGGCGTTGACGACCTTGAGAGTGTTTTCCATCGCGAGAATCTCTTTCTCCGCGCGGTGGATCTTCTCGTCCAGTTCGTCTCCCTCTTCTTGAAGTTGGTACTTCTCCTGGGCCTTCTGCAATCACAGTACCAAGTATGAACTTATGAAAATTTATTTGAAGACAGATTTGTTTGAATTTTTTTGTTTTCTTCATTTGTACACATTTTTTTCATAGGCTACTAATTTTTTGCTTTATAGTAGGCCCTACTCATAACTATTTTTAGGTCAAATTTATCAATTATTTGTATATTGGTTAATTTTTACAAAACATCTTATCTGAGGGTTTTCAATGTTTCAATGTTAATTAATGTACCACTTACAAAACTGTAGTTACACTGCAATGAGTGAATACCTTTATCTTGAAGTGTGTGACTGACAACTGCTCTCCGTCTTCATCTTTCCCTAGCAGACTCATGGCAATCTCGTACCTACAGACAACAAACCGTAATCAATGCAATAATAATCTTTGTTATTTCATCCATCAAGAGCTTTCACTATGTTACATTGAGCGTTTCAGACCATATCAGTCTCAACTAAACAATGGGATTATTAAAGGATTATAGTTTTATACTATAATGATTAGGAATGCACAACAATAACATAAAAAATGATGGCATTAGGCCTACAATTAATGCCACTTTTTCCAGCTAATGGGCAAGATCATAATTGAATACCTACGAAGATGAGGCCTTGACACTAGATCAGCTAACCCAACTTGCTACAGACAGCTGTGGTCTTACTGACCTGTCTTCAACAAGTTTGTCTAAATATAATAATACAAATACTAATTCTTCTAGTATAAATAAACCAATAAATCTACCGCTGGTGCAAGAAAACCCAACCGACACAGTCCACCCTTTTCGGCTATCAGCAGCACAATAAACACCCCATAGGTAAAAGTATCCTAGGATTTCGAATCTTGCATCTAAACATTCAATGTCTAAGGAACAAGCGGAATGAACTTGAAATGTTTCTGAATGAAACCAAATTTGATATAGTGTGCTTAACTGAACATTGGATGCAAGAAATAGAATTTGACACATTTCATATTGAAGGCTAACACTTGTGTTAGTGTAATAAGTAGAATTAAATCTAAAAATGGAGGTACTTGCATATTTGTTAAGATTATCTAGCTAGTGCCTCTAAAGAGCTCAAATCAGTAAATAAAATAAGTGTTGAGAAGTGCTAGAAGCTTCAGCCATACGTATAATTGACAAACAATCGGGATTTGACTGTGGAATTGTAGCTATATACAGAGCACCATCTCCTAAAAGATGTTGCAGGGAAATGCTTTGATCAGTTTCTCAAAGATTAGAGGAAATCTGCTTAAGGTAACTACCTTAAAAATCCCCATCATCATGTGTGGGGACTTTAACATTGACTTCCTGAAATGTAGCAGTAGGAAAAATGATGTAATAGACCTATTTAATAATTATGGAGTCAGTGCTCTAGTAAATGAGGTCACTCGATGGGATGTCTGTACGGGCAAGGGGTCATGTATTGACAACATTGTAACAAACCTAAATAAGGCTGATACATGTGTTAAGGTATTCCAACCATGTCTCTCTGATCACCTAGCTCAAGAAATTTTTATTAACTTGGAAGGCAAAAATAAGCCCAGGCTATTTAAAAGACAGGAATGTTTTTATAGGAGAATATTAAATGATGAAAATATCTGTAATTTTGAATATACACTGTCTGAAGAGACATGGAATGAAGTTTATAATGCTACAGAGGTAAATGAAATGTTTAATTGCTTCATCTCAAAGGTTAAAATTCTTTTTAACATATGTTTTCCTCTTACTAGGAAAACGCTAAAGTCCCGCCGCGTTGATGGATGAGCTTTTTAAAGGTTTTAGTTTAAGTGGGATATCTTTACTTTTGCAAGTGCTTTGTTTTGCTGCCTACGCATTCTAGGTGAATGTTGTCAAGCTTCTTTTGTTTCTTGTCAATTGGTATTATTTACCGTAAAAAACTTGTATTAAAAGCTTTATTTCTATGGATTCTGGCTAAATTTTTCCACTTTTTCTTTCAAAAGGTACTACATAACCATAACCTTAATGTCCATGTATAATATGAACGTTGTAGCCCTACCCGTTTGGTCAGAATTGGCCCAAAAAGGCACGAAAATATCGCACAAAAAGTCAAAAAACGTATATTAAAAGCTTTATTTCTCTCGATTCTGGCTAACTTTTTTAACTTTTTCTTTCAGAAAGCAATACATCACCATTACCTTAATGTCCATGTGAAATATGAACGTTGTAGCCCCACCCGTTTGGTCAGAATTGGCCCAAATGGCACGAAAATATCACACTAAAATCGAAAAAAATCGTAAAAGTACGATATTCATGAGAAATATTTCTTCGATTGTACCCAAAAACAATACACCTCTAAGTTCAGAGAAAACGAAGGTCGTGTCAAATTTTCATCAAGATCGCATATGCCGTTTGCCCGGTAGAGAGCAAACAAACAGACGGAAAAAAAACAAAAAAAACAAAAAAAAAAAAAAAAACAACGGAGCTAAATTTTTTGGGGGGGTCGGTGAAATTGAAGTCTTCGCTTCGCTCATCCAAAAAAGACTAACAATCGTAAAAAAAAGTGGCATGGTCAAACCTGATTCAGAACTTGTATCAATGAAATCAACCCTTAAGAAATTGTATAAAAAATTAAAAGTAATAAGGGTAATCAAGAAGAAGCAAGGCTACGCTTAGACTTTTTAGAAAAAAGTACAGAAATAAAGTATGTCTAGTAAAGAAATGTCACCTTTCTAATCAAATCCTCAACTCTAAAAATAAATCTAAATGTATGTGGAATATTGTAAAAATAGAGACAGGCAAAAGTAAATATAAAGAAACTAAAAATATTAGGTTAAAATGCGAAGATGGGCACATTACGTCAAACCCTCTTGAAAGTGGCTAATGAGTTCAATCAGTACTTCACAAATGCTGCTCTAGCAATCAAGCGCAAATCCCCCCTATCTATTGTAAAGAGGTGCTAACCCAGGGTATTAGCAAACTCCATATTTCTAAGTAATGTCACAGAGTCAGAAATACTTGAAATAATCAGCAACCTTGCAAATAAAAATTCATATGGCCCTGATGATTTTCCATGTAGTATACTAAAAAAATGAAAATGCACCTTGCAGCTCCATTGTGCTTTTTAATTAACAGGTCATTTGAAGAAGGGGTCTTTTTCGGAATTGTTAAAAGAGGCACGTGTTGTCCCCATCTATAAAAAAGGTGATCATCAGGAAACTAAAAACTATAGGCCCATATCCCTATTGTCAGCTTTCTCTAAAGTTTTTGAACTCGCCATGCATACAAGACTAGTAGCTTTTACTGATAAGTTCAACATCATTATGGAAAATCAACATGGTTTTAGAGCAAAGCATTCAACTGAAACGGCCTTACAAGACTTTGTAAATGAAATTTACCAGTCCCTCGACAAGGGTAGGTTAACTGCTGGAATTTTTGTAGACTTAAGTAAGGCATTTGATTGCATTGACCATACTTTGCTACTTAATAAACTTAGTATGTATGGGATTCGTGGTAAATGCCACGATTGGATCAAATCCTATCTGTCAAATAGGACTCAATATGTGGAAACTAGATACAAGTCGGGAAATGTGTCATCTAGTAAAAAATCTGAAAAGTTACAAGTTAAGGTAGGGGTGCCTCAAGGTTCTGTGCTTGGGCCCCTATTCTACATTCTATTTACAAATGATTTTAGTCTGTATCTGATAAACATCATAACTAAAATTAAAATTACTATGTATGCAGATGATATATCAGTGCTACTCATGGCTTACTCAATAAATGAATTAATCTGCTTGCTGAAAGAGGCGATGATACAGATGGACCATTATTTCAGATTAAATAAACTTGTAATGAATATGGATAAAACTAAAATTATTCTATTTGCTGCTACCATAGCAAAAATGATAACATAATAAGTATTGAAAATAGTTGCAAGGTAAATTTGTCCATCTCTATCAAGTCACTTGGTATAGAAATTGACCAATGCCTCAAATGGAACAGTCAAATAGATGTTATATGTGGGAAACTTAAATCTATAAGCTATGCCTTTCGCCAAATACGCCATCTTTGTGACCAAAAGGCTATCCTTTCAACATACTATGGTTATGTGTACTCTATTCTGAAATATGGTATACTGATCTGGGGAAATTGTACAACAGCAAATAGAGTATTACTTCTGCAAGGATAGTCAGAGCCATAGTAGGTGTAGGGCCAAGAACATCCTGCAAACCAATCTTTAAGAGGCTGCATATTTTAACAGTACCAGGTATCTACATCCATACCAGTATCATGCAAGTAAAAAGAAATGCCAAAAATTTCACCCTAAATAGTGATGTGCACTCTTATCAAACTAGAAGCGCTTCTAATCTACACATAAACAGCTGCAACACTAGTATGGCACAGAGAAGCCCTCATAATAATAGCATAAAGATGTTCAATGCCCTACCAAATGAAATAAAAAATATTAAATCTATACACACCTTTAGTAGGAACCTTAAAACATACCTCATTGAAGGCTGCTATTACAAGTTAACGGAATATGTACTAGGGCTTGGCTAGTGTAACATTGAGAAAATGTTTTATTGATACTACATTTATATGTACTATATTTTTTTTATAACTACTCTCTTCATGTATATATTATCTTTTGTTGTAAAAAATGTAAAATGTCTTTAAAAAATTATATAGTGTTAGGATAGGATCCAACAGCTTACCTTTGAAGTGTGATGGAAGCTGCCGAATTTTTAGAAGTTTTAAAGTTACAAAGATATATACAAAACACATAAAAACGAGACGTTTCGACACGAGGTCTTGATCACTCGGGAGAAAGATGGCCACTGACTATACTAATCAAAATGGCGGCTAAAGACTAAAAACTAAAAACTGAAGGCCACTGACTGAACTAGTCAAAATGGCTGCTAAAAACTAAAAAACTAAAAAACTAAAAAACTATGTACAGTATATTTACAAGGTGCTGTTGGGGGAGGAATAGTGACAGATGTAGGTGAAGGTGAAGGGTGGGAGAGAGCTGGTCCTATCGAATGTTGATGTTAGGAGGCAGCCTGGATTTTGTGATCCAACTGGTGTGCTAACTCCCATCTTCTCAGTTCACCTGGGTTGCAGCTGGCTGGGAGTGACTTGACCACTTTGGTTGTGTAGCACACGTTGAAAGCCAAGTTGTGGGATGCTGCATGTCGAGCCACTGTTTGTCCATGGTGCGGTTTTTTGTGTCCTGTCTGTGACCATTCATGCGCGATCTTAACGAGTTTCTGGTTAGGCCTATGTATTCGGCAGGACAACGTTTGCATTTAAGTTGGTACACCACATTGGTGGTTTTGCAAGTGTTGTGCTGTCGAATGGGGTAGGTCCTGCCAGTGGCCTGGGCACTGAAGGTCGTTGAGGGTTGATGAATGTGGCATGTCAGACATCCATTTCCCCCTTTACAAGGAAAGGAGCCGGCTGGTTCCTTCTCGGAAGCTTCCTTTTTCCGGCAGTCTCTCTTGACAATAAGGTCCGAGATGTTTGGGGGGCGTCTAAAGGCAACTCTGGGTAAGGTTTTAACAAGATTTTGCGTCTTGGTGGAGGATTTTAGTATATGAAGGCCACTCTTCATAATGCCGTTTAGTGCCTGTAGTCCGGGGTGCCACTGAGTGACCAGAGGTATGACGTCATTGGGAGTGGAGGTGATCTGCCTGACGGGCTTGTTGATGCGTTCTTGGACGTTAGCCTTACTGTAGCCTCGAGCCACAAACGCATTGGTAATGCGCTCGCAATACTTGGCAAGGTCTTTTGGGTCAGAGCAGATACGGCGACCTCTCACAGCCAAGGAGTAGGGTAGGGCTCGTTTAGTATAGGCCGGGTGACAACTGTCGTGGTGGAGGTAGAGTTGTTTGTTAGTGGGTTTGAAATGGACATCTGTCCTCAACAACCCTGATTCTAGATGGATGTCCACATCTAGGAATGCCACAAACGAAGCGGAAGATTCCCAGGTGAAGCTTAACACGCTGGCATTGTTGAGATCAGTGAGAAAGATGTCCAGAAGAGCTTGGCCATGTGGCCATATCAAGAAGAAGTCGTCGATGAAACGGAAGAATCACAATGGTCGATGATCACGTTTGGCTAGAAACTCTTTTTCTAGCTTGCCGACAAACAGGTTGGCGTAAGATTGAGCCATTCTTGTGCCCATGGCTGTGCCTTTGATTTGTAGGTAATGGTCATCTTTAAAACCGAAAGTTGTTGAAGCGGAGGACCATGTGTGCTAGTTCGTGTGAGAAAGGGAGTGTCAGGTTTTGTGCCCGGTGGTCGAGATTTGAGAAAATGTTCCAGCGCGGATAATCCTTGTGTTGTTGGGATGTTGGTGTAAAGAGAGGTGACATCTATGGTGACCAGTAGACACCCCGGGGGGAGTGGTTTGGCCAGCTGGTGAGTTTTTCCAGGAAGTCATAAGTGTCTTTGATATGGGAGTCCAGGTTCGTGACATGCGGTCGAAGGTGGTGGTTCACAAAGGCAGATATCCTCTCTGTAGGAGAATCGAAGCTGGATACAATTGGTCGGCCTGGGTTTCCCTTTTTGTGTATCTTGGGAAGCAAGTAGAAGACGGGTGTCCGTGCTGTGTCTGGTATAAGGGCTTTGATGGTCTTGTCGTTGAGCCCTTGATGTTTCCCTTGGGCAGTAAGGTAGTTTGAGATGATCTTGAGGTGTGAGTTGGTAGGGTCCTCCTTGAGAGGCCGGTAGGCGGTCTTGTCAGATAGCTGTCGGTCAGCCTCGGCTATGTAGGATTCCATATCTTGCACAACTATAGTGGATCCTTTATCCGCCGGAGTTATGATGATGTCATTGTTGTTTCGTAGCGAAATGATGGCCTTTCGGTGTGCTGGCGTTAAGTTCGTGTTAACAGGTAGCCTTTCGGCAAAGTCTGGAGAAGATACTTTAGACAACAGGTGATTAGAAAAGACTTCAAGAGGGTGATCTGGAGGGAGTGGGTAAGGCTCCCAGTCTGATTTGGGTCTGAATTTGCTGAGGGCTGGGTCTAAAGTTTCTTGTTTGTTGGCAGTGCAAGTTGAGAATGAATTCTCCTCAAAGTGATGTTTAATTTTCAGATTCCTAGTGAAAGCTATAGTGTCCTTAACAAGAGTGAAATGGTCAAACTTAGGTGTAGGCACAAATGTAAGACCTTTGGCTAGGACACTTTTCTCGTTGTCCGTGAGGTGGTATTTGGACAAGTTGAGTATTGGGTCATCTTGAGTATCTTCTTCTAGGTCTGTTTTTTCCGTGGAATGTAGGCCTAGTTTGGCTGGTAGCCTAGGTGTGATAGGCTTAGGTCTCTCAAGTCGAAATAGGTCTGCCAGGCAAGGTGCCATGCCTATGAGGGGTGGCGCTGGAGTAGGCCTACTGGTAGTGGCTAGGCCTAGGCCTGTCGGCAGTGTGAAGTTACAGGCGAGATAATGAAGCATTAATTTTGACAATTTGGTTAGATGATTTGAAGCATTGTGTGCCAAAATGGTGGCTGAAACCTCTAGAATGTTGTTGATTAATGGGATGGCGCCTGGGAAGGCTAATACGCTGATTTTGACATGAGAAAGGAGTTGAGTGGTGTGCTCCTTGGCGAGAGTAGAGTACTGTTCCAGTACTGCCCTGGTCAAATCTACACTTTGGTTGAGTGAGAGGAGGGCTATTTTTTGGTCGGATAGCGTGAGGTAGGCCTGAGATCGGCGATTTTCCTGTTAGGCCCTTGGGCGCTATACCCAAGTCCACACAGCATTGAAGGAAGCAAACAAACAAAGCTTCCGAGAAGGAACCAGCCGGCTCCTTTCCTTGTAAAGGGGGAAATGGATGTCTGACATGCCACATTCATCAACCCTCAACGACCTTCAGTGCCCAGGCCACTGGCAGGACCTACCCCATTCGACAGCACAACACTTGCAAAACCACCAATGTGGTGTACCAACTTAAATGCAAACGTTGTCCTGCCGAATACATAGGCCTAACCAGAAACTCGTTAAGATCGCGCATGAATGGTCACAGACAGGACACAAAAAACCGCACCATGGACAAACCAGTGGCTCGACATGCAGCATCCCACAACTTGGCTTTCAACGTGTGCTACACAACCAAAGTGGTCAAGTCACTCCCAGCCAGCTGCAACCCAGGTGAACTGAGAAGATGGGAGTTAGCACACCAGTGGATCACAAAATCCAGGCTGCCTCCTAACATCAACATTCGATAGGACCAGCTCTCTCCCACCCTTCACCTTCACCTACATCTGTCACTATTCCTCCCCCAACAGCACCTTGTAAATATACTGTACATAGTTTTTTAGTTTTTAGTTTTTTAGTTTTTTAGCAGCCATTTTGACTAGTTCAGTCAGTGGCCTTCAGTTTTTAGTTTTTAGTCTTTAGCCGCCATTTTGATTAGTATAGTCAGTGGCCATCTTTCTCCTGAGTGATCAAGACCTCGTGTCGAAACGTCTCGTTTTTATGTGTTTTGTATATATCTTTGTAACTTTAAAACTTCTAAAAATTTGGCAGCTTCCATCACACTTCAAAGGTAAGCTGTTGGATCCTATCCTAACACTATATATCCCAGCCGATTGGCATACTTCTATCAACATAATCTTTAAATAATTAATGTTAAATTTCTATGTATGTATATGGCTTAGGTGGAAGATCAATCGTGTTGGATTGAACCTCGCCTTTTTGTTGTTAGGTTACATGTTTCTGTATGTATTTAAACAACAAATAAAGTACTATCTATCTATCTATCTATCTAGGCCTAGAAAAGTTGCCACCAATTTTTTGGCAATAAATGTGGTACACAGTATGATGCTTTGAACAAGTTTTTTCAGAAAACATGCAATTGAATAATAGGCATTTTGATTACTATCAAAATGTTATTAACTAGACCGATTCGCAAACGCTTTTTTTAGTCGCGTTGATGGGTGAGCTTTTTTGTAAGTTTTTAGTTTGCGTGGGATCTCTTCTCTTCAAGTGCTTTTTGAATGCATTGTAGGTGATTGTTGTCAAGTTTCTATTGTTACGTGTTAATTGTTATTAACTAGGAAACGCTCAGTTGGACGCGTTGATAAGCGAGCACGTGCTATAGCTAGACCCACATTGCACATTTTTTTAAATTTTAAAATTTACGACATTCGCGTTTCCAGTATTATTATTATTGCCAAGGTATTTGGGTAAACCCGTGTTTAAATCTTTACTTTAAAATCCACCGCCATCTAGAGGACCTTGACTCCTTGGGAAAACTTTTTAAACTCTTTGTTGACAAACTGCTTCCTCGAAAGTATTTTGATTACTTCTAGGTGGCAGTGCATTAGAAACTTCGCGCGTCTTTTCGTTGCCATGGCAACGTTACTTTTGTTATAATGTAATTTCCATCTACACTACTTATCGGATCAAAATAAAATTAACATATTCGTGACCGGACGGACATTCTAAATGATTTGGCTATCTCAGATTTTGTCGCCGTTGAGTTTGAAAAAAAAACTTTCGATTAACTTTAATGTAACTTTTTTAAGCGAGCGAAGCGAGCGTTTCCATTTGACTCTGCCGGAAAAAATAGTCACTGGTTTTGTTTTTTTTTTGTTTTTTTTTGTTTGTATGTCTCGCGATAACGTTCGAACGGAGGCTCGGATCGAGTTGAAATTTTCACCATCCGCAAGCTTTGTTCTCGATTGAATGCCATTAGTTTTGTGGCAAAATCGTTCAAAAAGTTAAAAAGTTACATTAAAGTTAATCGAAAGTTTTTTTTTTCAAACTCAACGGCGACAAAATCTGAGATAGCCAAATCATTTAGAATGTCCGTCCGGTCACGAATATGTTAATTTTATTTTGATCCGATAAGTAGTGTAGATGGAAATTACATTATAACAAAGTACGGTTACCATGGCAACGGAAAGTCGTGCAGCTTTTTTGGCTCATGATAGCGGTCGAACGGAGGCTCGGATCGAGTTGAAATTTTCACCATCCGCAAGCTTTGTTCTCGATTGAATGCCATTAGTTTTGTGGCAAAATCGTTCAAAAAGTTAAAAAGTTACATTAAAGTTAATCGAAGTTTTTTTTTCAAACTCAACGGCGACAAAATCTGAGATAGCCAAATCATTTAGAATGTCCGTCCGGTCACGAATATGCTAATTTTATTTTGATCCGATAAGTAGTGTAGATGGAAATTACATTATAACAAAAGTAACGTTGCCATGGCAACGAAAAGACGCGCGAAGTTTCTAATGCACTGCCACCTAGAAGTAATCAAAATACTTTCGAGGAAGCAGTCTATTAATTGTCAACAAAGAGTTTAAAAAGTTTTCCCAAGGAGTCAAGGTCCTCTAGATGGCGGTGGATTTTAAAGTAAAGATTTAAACACGGGTTTACCCAAATACCTTGGCAATAATAAATAATACTGGAAACGCGAACGTCGTAAATTTTAAAATTTAAAAAAATGTGCAATGTGGGTCTAGCTATAGCACGTGCTCGCTTATCAACGCGTCCAACTGAGCGTTTCCTAGTAACTTTTTGAACGATTTTGCCACAAAACTAATGGCATTCAATCGAGAACAAAGCTTGCGGATGGTGAAAATTTCAACTCGATCCGAGCCTCCGTTCGACCGCTATCATGAGCCAAAAAGCTGCACGACTTTCCGTTGCCATGGTAACCGTACTTTGTTGTAATGTAATTTCCATCTACACTACTTATCAGATCAAAATAAAATTAACATATTCGTGACCGGACGGACATTCTAAATGATTTGGCCATCTCAGATTTTGTCGCCGTGAAGTTTGAAAAAAAAACTTTCGATTAACTTTAATGTAACTTTTTAACTTTTTGAACGATTTTGCCACAAAACTAATGGCATTCAATCGAGAACAAAGCTTGCGGATGGTGAAAATTTCAACTCGATCCGAGCCTCCGTTCGAACGTTATCGTGAGACATACAAACAAAAAAACAAACAAACAAACAAAAAAAAAAAAAACAAATAAACAAACAAAACCAGTGACTATTTTTTTCCGGCAGAGTCAAATGGAAACGCTCGCTTCGCTCGCTTAAATACCTAAAAAAAAACTCATTAAAACCTTTATTCTATGGATTCTGGCTAACTTTTACAACTTTTTCTTTCATAAGGCAATACATCACCATTACCTTAATGTCCATGTAAAATATGAACGTTGTAGCCTCACCTGTTTGGTCAGAATCGGCCCATATGTCACAAAAATATTGCATTAAAAATCATAAAAGTACGATATTCGTGAGCAATATTTCTTCGATTATACCCAAAAAACGTGGCAGGTTCAGAGATTTCGAAGGTCCCCTTCAATTTTCATCAAGATCGCATATGCCGTTTGACCGGTAAAGCTAAAAAAAAAACACCCGGGCTTTTTTTTGGGGGGGGGTCAGTGAAATTGAAGTCTTCACTTTGCTCATCCAAATATATAAAGTTCAGTAAATAAAACATATCGCACATCAAATCGTAACAAGCTCGCGCCAAAAACCCAACCTCAACCTAAGATAGGCCTTCCTTCTTAGACCCCCCCCCCCTCCCCTCCACCTGTTGCACTGCCACCCATACTCACCCCCAATAGCGCTTTGTAATATATTGTAAATAACTTTAAATTTTTCTCTAATGGTCAGTGATCAAGGCCACGTTGGCCAAAACGTTTGACATTGTGTATCTGTTTTATATATATTTGTTTAACTAGCAAGTTTCACACAGCTGCCCACCTCGTTTAAGGTAACAGTTGGTCTCCTTTCTTCTTTCCCTAATCGCACACACTAACCTAGCCGATAGGCATCCTATCACAACCAACACAGTAAAACAATACTGATTATTGAGCGCAACTCGAATAATAATAGTAGGCTTACTTCAGGTTGGCTAAAATACTCGCAACACCCACCTTAGTAAGACTCTTTCTCTGGCCTACATGGTTCATACTTTAATCCCCCAACAAGCTAAGAGGTACTTAGTGTAAGTCTATCTATGCTAATTGTCTACCTTTTCTGCAGTTGGTCTATCTTAATGATACGGTCTTGAATACAACTGTGTATTTTTGCTTTCTCTTCTATCAGCGCTCGTTTCTGCTGCTGTAATAGGTCGGTGTGCGCGGTTATCTCTGCCTGACGTTCCTTCATGGCCTACAGAGAGGAAATAAGGAATATAAGTAGGTAACAAATTAACGTCAGAACCTTAATTGTTAGGGCTGATTTAAGGTTGATGACAATACAGCAAAACAGGAAAAAAGTAGGCCTATTTATTATTTAATATTTAGGCCTACTCATCATCATCATCATTATCCATTGCCGTTTCCTGGCAGGGTCAGCTTCGGTTTAGCAACCAAATTTTTCCACTTCTTTCTATCCTCCCATAATCGTATCTCTTCCCCATTGTCCCAGCTCTCTCCTCTTGCCTCCAAGTCTCCTGCTATGGTGTCCTTCCATCTCTTCCTTGGTCTACCCTGTCTTCTTATTCCTTCTTTCATACATTTTTTTCATATTTTCATATGCCTATTAAAAGAACTAAATCTAGCAATTCCTACCTCGTTTGAGGTATCCCTATTTACTATAAGCAACAATCCAGGTGTAACTTTGTTAACCGTCTCGGTAGCTTGGGGCTAAAGCACCTGGGAGACCGGGGTTTGATTCTCAGCAGAGAAGGATAATTTAAAATATGGTTTGAATGATTTCCATATAAATAAATAAAATTAATAAATATTTTTTCGTATTAATGATTTACAACCCCTACCCCTGGACCCGGCCACGGTAATGACCGCTACGTACGCACCGCTTCCAGTTCCATGCGCTGCTTCTCGAGCGAGTACAACCTCCCCCCCTCGCGCTTGATGTTCTTCTCCGCCTGCTTGACGCGGAGCCGCAGAACGTTCTCCTCCACCTGTCGCTCCTGGTTGTTGGCTTCGCTCCTATTCAGCTGTTTCTGTCCGCCCTCCGATAGTAACAGCTGGTCCTGCATGTGGTCTTGTAGCCGGTTCAGTTCCTTCGTGTCGAGACTGATCGCCACGGTGACGCGACGCACTTCCTCCTGCACGGGAAGACACATCGAGTGGGTGATTAATTAATTAACTTATTGATGAAGGTCCATAGATTTAAAAAAAATTGAATTTAGAGTCTACCCACTCAGTCACAAAACTGATTTTCGGTGGGGGACATTAAAGTTAAATCAGTCCAAGCCAACCAATCTCAACGTCCAGTTAACCACCTAATAAAGTTGAAGCTTCAAAAATAACTTAAAATAATCAATCTAATAAATGCATGAGATGAGTGATAAATGTTGACTGATAAAATTATGCAGTTGATTACCTACTTATTATTTAGTTATTGGCATTCTTATGAAAATTTGACATTTGAGCGTGTTACATTATTCATAAGACTTTCTTATTGCACTCATAATAATGTCATTAAGTAGCCTATTGAAAGTTATCCTTATAAACTATACTAGGAAAACGCTTAAGTCCCGCCGCGTTGTTGGATGAGCGTAATTGGTGCATTGAGCTGCCATGTGTTATGCGGATTTCTGTTGTTCTGTGAAAAATTATTACTAAGTTGAAGAGTTTTTTAAAATTAAATTAAATTAAATTAAAAATTTACTTTATTTTTTTAATAATCGTAATTTTTTAAAAAGAAAAAAATCGTAAAATTGCGATTTTCATAAAAAATAATTATTCGATTGCGCTCAAATTTTACACGAATATATTAATTCATAAAATTAAGGTTCTGTGAAAAAATCATCACAATAGGATAAAGCATGTAGGTGTTATAAGTCAATGAATTGTTTTAAAAAAGAAAAAAAACTGTAAAATTTCGATTTTCATGAGAAATAATTTTTCGATTGCGCTCAAATTTCACAAGAATATCTTAATTCATGAAATTAAGGTTCTGTGAAAAAATCATTAAAATCGGATTAAGCATGTAGGTGTTATAAGTCGAAGAAATTTTTTAAAAATCGAAAAAAATCGTAAAATTGCGATTTTCATGAGAATTTTTTTTTCGATTGCGCTCAAAAACGTGGCAGTTCTAAGTTCAGAGATTTCGAAGGCCTCCATAAAATTTCATCACAATTGGAGTATCGGTTTAGCCGGAATCGTGTTAACAAACACACAATAATACAAACAGAAAAAAAAAGAAAAAAAAACATTTCGGATTTTTTTCTCCAGTGTAGTGAAATGGAATCTTCGCTACGCTCATCCAAAAACTAAATTATAACTAGGTATGTAGGAATACAATTATACAACAGTGCCTAACGGCATTTTCGACAAAATTATTAAGATAAATAAAATCACAGTAGGCCTACATCAAAATTCCAAACCAAACTTAGTGTTCCACATATGGATAAGCCACTAATCATCACAATAAAGAATAATATTATAAACTTGTTTTATACATACATAATTACTAGGAAGCTTCCCAAGCGCTTTTTAGGTGCGTTGTTGGATGAGCGTAATTTTTTTAAACAACAAAAAGTGTAAAATTGCGATTTTCATGATAAATTATTTTTCGATTGCGCTCAAATTTCACACGAATATATTAATTCATAAATTTAGGTTCTGTAAAAAAAAATCACAATCGGATAAAGCATGTAGGGTAGGTGTTGTAAGTCAAAGAATATTTTTTCAAATAAAAAAAAATCGTAAAATTGCAATTTTCATGGGAAATAATTTTTTGATTGCGCTCAAAAAAGTGGCAGTTCTAAGTTCAGAGATTTCGAAGGCCTCCAGAAAATTTCATCGCAATTGGAGTATCGGTTTAGCCGGAATCGTGTTAACAGACAGAGAATCTTTGCTTCGCTCGCTACGCTCATCCAAAAATATTCTGTTACAGTATAAAATCCATGTTTCAGAAAAAAATATTTTACTTTGAGCTTAAATCCTGTGTTAGTGTGCATTGTTTTTTTGCCATCTGGCAGTTTATTAAATATTTTAACTGCCATATGGACTGCATCATTATCTAGCAACTTAAGTCTATGCCCCACTTGGTGTCGGTTGAGTCTACCTCTTGTGTTGAATTTGTGAACCCCATCATTTGCAATAAAATATGTTGGGAAATCATGTACAAACATTATTGCCTCCAGCATGTACAGGCATTTTCACATCTTTAAAATATGGTCGGCATGAGTCCCTCGTCATTCCCAGGTGCAACATATACCTCATGGCCCTTTTTAATACATACATTTTGATACATACTTAAACTGGGAACATGAATAAACATGTTTCAGTGAGAGTAAAGGTACAGAAGGACGACAGCTTACCTTAAAAAAACAGGTTGGTCACACAGACACAAATAGATGTGTAGACAAGTTGCTAATAATAATAATACTGATACATATAGACAAGTTGCTAATAATAATAATACTGATACATACTGTTATATTCATGAAACGGAGCCTTTATAAATGGAGCTTCTTACACATAATATATATTATTAATAACGGTGGTTGTCAACTTGACAGTACCAGGCTACCATTTGTTATCTGAAGTGATCTAGAATGGCCCTGTTAAACGGCTGATCGGAGACCTTACCTCTTGGCTCGCCA
This sequence comes from Sweltsa coloradensis, assembly GCA_024449915.1. NCBI lineage: Eukaryota > Metazoa > Arthropoda > Insecta > Plecoptera > Chloroperlidae > Sweltsa > Sweltsa coloradensis. Next base: position 5,501 of record JAMZAV010006050.1, on the reverse strand, counting down.
CTTGCTGCGTGAAGAGGTTGAAGGCGGCCATCTTCTCAGCCAGCGTAGACTCCAGCTCCAGAATCTTATTTTCTCGAGCCTCCTTTTCCTCGAGTTCCGCTTCTTTACCGGACATGTGCGCGATGCGAGACTCGAGTTTAGCCGCGTCAAAGTCCTGTCCAACAAAACAAACATCAAACGTATTAGTAAGTTACTATATTTAGCGTAAGCCTGAATGTATTTTCAATTATCATCAATAGAATACACTTACCCTATCTAGTTTAAATAGTAGCATACTAATTTTTTCTTGCTGTTTTTTTAGTTGCTCTGAAAACTACCTCCAAAATTTGTCAAAATTTAAAAAATTAGTAAATTATATTTTTAATTTAATTAATAATTACAAGAGAAATTTGTCAAATCATCAGTAATTTTTGTCAAATTTTTGTGAGTTTTTTAGCAATTGGTAGGCCCCTACATTTTGTAAAAATTATAATATTTATAAAAATATTTGCATATATATCTTGGTAAGCCTTACTTTGAAAACAATTAAAATTACGGTTCAACAAAAAAATTTAAGACCTACACAATACATTTATTACGCATTATATCAATATCGATTTTCTTGTTACCGGTACTACAGTATATGGATAATGAGAGCCACTCACCAAGCCGTAGACGATCTCCCTCTGACGTAGCACCTCCTTGTCTTGCTTCTGAACAAACTTGACGAGCTGTTTCTTGGACAACTCTATCCCGTCGATCTCCAACACTTGCGCGTCCTCCTTCTGCTTCAACTCAAACAGTATCTGCTGGTTCTTGTAGTGCATCGTGCCCAGTCGTTGCATGTTGCCTCCCAGTTCGACCACCGTCTTCTCTTCCGCCTGGAAACACAAGTTCAAACACCAGTCGGGATGGATTTTGTATTTTCTGGATTGTATTAAATATTTACTAGGCCGCTTCGCGAACGCTTTTTCCAGTCGCGTTGATGGATGAGGTTTTTTTTTGAATATTTCTGTCCAATGATTACGTTTTTATGTGGAATCTCCTTACTTTTTCTATTGTTACTTGATATTACTTGTTCATTATACACCTGTAAAAGGGATATATTAAAACCTATATTTCTATGAATTTTGGACAACTTTTTCTTTCAAGAGGCACTACATCACCATAATCTTTATGTCAATGTAAAATATGAACGTTGTAGCCCCACCCGTTTGGTCAAAATCGGCCCAAATATCACGAAAATATCGTATTAAAAACCGGAGAAAAAATCGTAAAAGTATGATTTCTATAAGAAATATTTTTTCAAATGTCTCTAAAATCATAACATATATGATTTCAGTGATTTTAAACGTTCCTATAAAGTTTCATCAATATCGGAGTAGCCGTTTGCCAAATATCACGAAAATATCGCACTAAAAATCGAAAAAAAATCGTAAAAGTACGATATTTATGAGAAATATTTCTTCGATTGTACCCAAAAACAATACAGCTCTAAGTTCAGAGATTTCGAAGGTCCCCTCCAATTTTCATCAAGATCGCATATGCCGTTTGCCCGGTAGAGAGCGAACAAACAGACAAAAAAACTAACAAAAACAAAACACCCGAGCTATTTTTCTTGGGGTAACGTAAGTAAAAAACAAACAAAAAAACACAAAGTCAAATTGAAGTCTTCGCTTCGCTCATCCAATGATTAATGATAGGCCTACATGGGAAACTTTTAAAAGAGTTAAGCTTTGAACGCACTACAGCCGTTCAGTTCATTTCAGCATTCCGCATCAAATTGAAATGCACTGACTCATATGAGACACCGTGCACTTGCTCAGTATTGTCACTATCTCTCTTCAGCTCGGTTCCGTTCATCCTTGATTGCTCGATCGAGCAACTTGTACGGAAGGCCGGACCAAGTAGAAGGCAGTTCCAATTGAAGAGAGCACTGTGTTGGGTTCGCTCCTAAAACTTTGCCTACTATGCGGTCCAGAAACCAGGCCCGTATTAACCATTAGGCTAACTAGGCTATAGCCTAGGGGCGCAAGCTCTCAGAGGGCGCAATGCGCCCTCTGAAAGCTTCTTGCACCAAAGCTGCCTTGTTTCGAGTATTGACTGCACAAAAATTACATCATTTTGGTATTGTATTTAGCCCACTACAATTTTCTAAAACCCACCAAACGCATTCTAAAAACCTGATTTTCAAAATTTTCGCCTGCGGCGCTATTGTTGGGAGGGCCCCCAAGCTCCCCGTGCTTGGACAACGAAAGTACAAAATTTATTTCCCCCCTACCCCCCTGCCAAAATTCCTGCGGGCGCCCATGTAGGTAGGTAGGGCAAATACAGGGGGCGCTTAAAATATTAGAGCCTAGGGGCGCCAAATGCTTTAATCCGGCCCTGCCAGAAACCGAATGGGACTGGCAAACCAAGTGATGTTCCAGCCCTGAGCGGATAGTACTGTGTGCGGCACTTGGACGGTACCGAAGTGATTACTCGCACTTCTCCGGCTACTGAGCTGAGCTGAACAGCTGTAGTGTTTGCAGCTTTATTGTTTTAATGGAATTTTACTTCAGATTTAGTACTATGTTCATTAATAAGCCTGTTTTTCTATTATTGAAATGTTTTCCTGATTCCATTAATTTCATTTCATCATAATATATCATTTATATCAGTAATTTTATGTATTGTTGCCTTGTAGCATGTATTAGTCAAAAAGGTACATATTAAATAATAATAAATATTAAATAATAAAAGTTTCAGTCCATCAACAAGGAAAGAACTTTTAAGTTTCCGAAATGATAAAAGTTCCTTTAGCAGAGAAATTATAGTACATACGATTTAGGTCAAATTTTTTACCAAACAACCACAAAATCCCTATTTTCCTTCGCACATCTTTATTAGGCCTAAATACTAAGAAAAGCTAGTGAAAACTTACGCCGATCATCTCCTCCAGATGTTTGGCCTTCTCCGCCGCCGTCATCGTCTTGGCCTCCACGTCCACCAAACGAGCCTTCAGCTTTGTCACCAGCGCCTTCAGGTCCTCGATGCGTTTCGTCTTGGTCACCGTTTCCTCGGCCGCCTGCAAGTTCTGCGTCCGCTGACTCTGCAGCCGTCGGCCGATCTCGGCTAGCTGACGCCTGATGGTTTGCAGCTGCAAGACATCACGGGTAATTTAACTAGAGGTAGGGCCTACGTGTAAATGGTTTTATATTCTCCTCAATTTCGATTTTAAATGCAAAGTGGTGTAAATTTTTTCTCTCATTCCTCGAATTGCAAAACATTGTAATAAATAATATTACTGTACTGAACTTACAACTTTGGGAATTTCAATATGCACACAAATCACCATTGTTTTTATCTTAAGGATACCATCTAGGGATTGCTCCTGCAGCCTTTCATAAATAAAATAATCTAATGTGAGCCTTCGTTGTTTTTTTTATCACAGCGCAGGTCTACATGTGGATTTTGATTGCCTCCTTTCTTCAAATTCAACAAAAAAGTTCCTTTGCAAACTTCTTCATCCCGGTACCTAGGTCCTAATAGTTTTAGGCTAAACCACTAGTTTTTTTTTTACTACCGCTTCCTATGTTAAATTCGGGAAGTAGAGCATTCATTTTCTTCATATTATGCGTAGCCTATTTGTACAATGTATAAATCTGAGAATTTAGCAAAGCTACTCACCTGTTACAGTACTATAACACAATGATCCTACCTCGCTGTTCATGACATCGTTGTTTGTGTTGAGTGCATTGAGCTCGTCGCGCGCTTTATGTGACTTCCGCGTAGTCATCTGTATCGCGTGTTCCAGTTCGCGGTTGTCGCTCAGTTGACAGTTGTAGAAGTACTCGGCTTCTCGCAGCAGCTCCGCATGATCTCGTGCAATCCCGCGGAACATGTTTATATCCTGAAATGCAGCGAGGGATACTAAAATGTAAAGTAAGACAATCCGTTTTTGTTTTTATTATTTTACTTTCAATGCAACTTTAGTTACATATTTTTTTAAATTGGTGTCGAGTTGTGTTGAGGACCTCTTGCAGCTATTAAACTTAATAAATTAAATTAAAATAAATTTCCATTTATTTTTGGTGAATCCAGAGAGATTTGTATAAACTATTTCAGTATCAATAATTTCAACTAGGGTTGTATCATTGTATTAGGATATAAGTATCTAAATATATTTCCCATACCCCTACATAGGCTATCAATACGTACCTCAAATGCAAAGTAGATGTCTTGATCTCTCTGATGCAGCACTTGAACCGAGGTCTCCCATTGGTGGACGAGGTCCTGCCGTTCTTTGTGACCTCTCTGGAACATCTGGGCCATATTATCCAACTCGAGCTCTTTGGTTGTGAGATCGCTGAGAAGTTTCTCCAACAACTCGCGACGCGTCTCCACCTCCATTCTCATCCTCTGTCGTTTCAAGTCCAAGTTCTTGGCTGGGGGAGAGATAGACAGAAATAACATGCCTTTACAAAGAAGACAGTAAACGCTACCTGTGACAACAACATGAAACGGACATTTTAAAGGTTAGTGCCAACCAGTGGTTGAAGTGGACTCGGAGAAGTAACGGTATGCAGTGCACCACTTTGGCAAAAATTACCTAAAACCCCTAAGTTAGCCCCGCAGAGAATTTGTGTAAGTGTTCGGTTAGGGGGGTTGAATGTAAGTAATTTTTTTAAACCAAGCTAAAATAATTATTTTCTGGTGGAAAATATATATAAAAACATGGAATGGACATATTATATAAATTATATAAAGTAGCCTATAACAAAAACTTATAGGGCTATGTAAAATAATTCATCATTAGACCCATGTAAACAATTATTAGTATTATTAATTAGTAATTACAAAGTTCTATAGTAATTTATAATCTACCAATGTGGAGCGTATATGCCTACTGTTGTTGATTGCCAATTGGTTATTAAAATCTTCTCACATGCCCACGTTTTGCTTATTATGCCATCATGCTCAAGTCAAGTAGTAGACATTAGAGACGGGGCAGTGTACGTGTGTACACGTTGACTGTTTCTCTAAAACCAAAGAACGCATGAAGTATGTTGAGTGCGACCGACCAACGGCTGCCCAAAAGTTTACAGCGTAGGTCTATCCACCCCTTGTTTATACTGTGATTGCTGTTGAACACTAGGCAATCTTTCTAGCGAACATAATATACTTTTAAGAACCAAAAAGTAAAAACATACCTGTGTAGAATGTACATGTGTACACGGGCTGATAGCCAAGAGTGTACACGTTTGGAAAAGTAAAAAAAAAGGATGATAAACCAGGAAAGATGTTTTGAAGAATGAAAAATATGGCAAAAACTGGTGGAGGTCCCTGAGGAAGAAGACATTGTGGAGAAAGAAAGTAGTAGATGATGCAGAGGAAGAAGAAGATGATGTAGGAGAAGCGTCAGGCATGGCTAGCCGGCTTCGATAAGCCCGGAGCCAAGATGGTGGGAACCTCCCACCCCCTACCCGACTTAGTTGGAAATAGAGCTCTATATTAATCAATCCAAACCTTAAAAACTTGTT